>VUQH01063759.1:3299-16478 GCA_015106775.1 Etroplus canarensis
CGACATCAGTGAGAACTGGTGTTGACGTGGAACTTACGGGCTCACTCCATTAACTGTTCCTCCAACAGACAGCAGGGTCTTCAGTGCAGGGTTGCTGGAGAGATACACAGACAGAATCTTAAATGATTAAACAACACCTTAATGTCAGTCAAACTGCTACTGATGATCTCACTTTGTATTTTACCAGTTCACTTTATGAGTTGAGTTGTCTGAGACTTTAAGAGTTTGTTTTATTGCAGACATTTTTGACATACATTTTTCTATTTCTCACAACTCTTCAGTCCACATAATATCTAACTCTGATTGAAACTTAACTCTTGACGATATTTAACGACAAAAATTTCAAAAATACATTGCGCTGATATATGGGTTGATTCATTTAGTTATATAAGTGATAAATTTGATGATAGAATGAAGGTGATCATTCAGAGTTGCTTTTTTTTATTCATTCTAAAGAGACAGGTGGATCCAAGCCTCCCACAGTACCAGAGCCTTCAGATCCCTTCACTGTAGGAGTTCAGGTTGTTTCTCCCCATATATGTATGCAGCTAAATGAACTTTGCTATAAATGTTTTTAATCTGTATTTTAAGATCCTGGGACAACGTTGTTGTTTATCATAAGTGTTTGCCTTCATCACTTTCAGTTCTTTATTAGAAATTGAAAAATGCTGGGATGGGATTCAAGGTAACAGGCAGTTCTTGTCTAAATGTTGTATCAGTTATTAGATTTGAGAAAACTTAATAATAATGTAATAATAATGGAAATACTGAACTATGTTTTTGGCTCAAAACTGGTTGCAGACCAAATTTAAATAACAATAAACATCTGGATGTTGGTGTCCAGCCTCGCTGTCTATGACCGCAAACTCACACATTCTTGAGGCCATTGAGGCTGCTGTACAGCTGCTCATCGTTCCACTCGACTGTGCTGATCTGGTTGAAGCTGTTGATGGTGGCCAGACTATAGATGACGTGGGTGCACAGGAAGGGGTCGATGTTGTCTGGTGTGAATTTGCCCGCGCTTGGTCTGTACTGGGCCCAGTTGGTCATGTGGCACACCAGCTTATTGGATGAAGCTGAGGGCAGATAAAGAAGCCAATGCACCTTGTATTTGTTCTGAAACCTCGATCAAGTTGATGCCAATAAGACTTGATCACTGAATGCAGGTACTTACCGATGTGTAGAATGAATAGAACGCCCAGAGCTGAAAGAAAGGTAGAAGGAAAACATGAAAAAGTAACAATTTTACTCAGAAGACACTTCTCTACTATGAGTACTCAAAGTGTTTACTAGTCATTCACACAATATTTTATTCTATGCCATTAAGCGCATTTTACCCGTCAGAAACACATTCACTCTCCAAAAGATGCAACAGGAGGACTTTGGGGTTCACTGTCTTGCCTAAGGACATTTCAGCATGTGGACTGAAGGACCCAGGGATTGAGCCATCAACCTTCCGATTGAAACGCAACCCGCTCTATCTCCTGAGCCACAGCTACCCTTGTATAGCAATTCATGTCAGAAAGGGATAGTTAAAATTCCAATTTTCAGTTCAGTATTTATTTCAGTACAATATCTGAAAGAGAATCCCAACGATCAGATGATATCCAATGAGTAAGCACTTGGAAGAGGTGGAACTCCTTCTCAACCAGAGGAAACATCCAGAACCAGGCTCAGGGAGAGACTTTTTCATTGTCTAATCCGATCTATGATCGTATATCTAAGGCACTGGGATGAAGAGAGGAGCAGAGCTGTCAACTGATCACCACCTGGTGGCGAGTGGGATCAGAATGTTGCCAAAGGCCGGGGACATGGAGTCTATCTCTCATCTCCATTGCTTGGTCAGCCTGTGGGATTCCGGGAGCAACTGGCAGGTTGCAGGAGAGGAGTGTAGCTCTGTCAGTAGCTTAATAAAAATTCAGATCTTAGAAGATTTCAGTGGAGCAATGGAACAAGATCTGGACAGCTTTAGGGTGATTTTTGATACTTTGAGGAGCTCTTCAATCCCACTGACACCTCTTCCATAGAAAAAGCGGAGTCTGGAGACAAGGGGGATGACTCGCCCATCACTGTGGGTGAGGTCACTGAGGTAGTTAAACAATTCCAGACGGACCAGAGGGCGTGCCCCACTCCTTAGCCTCTCCGGTAAGGTCTATGCCAGGGTACTAAAGACGAGAGTCTATCCATTCATCGGTCTGTTAGTCGCACCTTGGATTCCGGAGGTAAAATGCAGTTTATGTCCTGGTCATAAAACACTGGATGAGATTTTTATCCTATACTATTTCCCAACGACATTCAAGAGTGTATGAGATCTTGCTCAACCATGTTTACACATGTTTTGAACTTGGATTTGACCACATCCCTCAAAGTGCCACTGACAGGGCACCCTTGACAGGGGCACTTTGCACTGCAGTGAGAGCTTGGTTTGCATTGCTGGCAGTAAGTCAGTCAGAACTTGTCGGTGCAGCCAAGTAGTAGAGGGTATCCAGTTTGGTGGCCTCAGGATCTCCTCTCTGCTTTTTGTTGACATTGTGGTTCTTTTGTCTTCATCAGGCGTTGACCTCACGTTCGGGTGGTTTGCACCTCAATATGAAGCTTCAGGAATGAGAATTAACACATCCAAATCTGGGACCATAATCTGAGAGCAGGGGCAGTGGAAGAGCGTGTGGAGCAAGTGGAGCAGGAGAATGACAAATGGCGTCAATGGCATGGCAGCGTTGGCAGTGATGTGGACTGGGCTATCCCCCAGAGACAGGATGATGAGCTCAGTCATTCAGGAGGGGCACAAAGTTAGAGCCGTTACTCCTCAATATTGAAAGGAGCCAGCTGAGGTGGTTCAGGCATTTGACTAGGATGCTGGCTCCACATTCCTCCACATTATTATAATTATTAATAGTAGTAGTAGTAGTAATAGTAGTATAAACTCAATCATATGAATGAATGAATGAATGAATGATTGGTATTTACCTATGAGTAGTTTTGCCATGTTGTTGTCTGGAGATTCCAGGGATTTCCTTCAGTGGAACTCAGCCGCTGCATGATTGTAAATCAGGTTCATGACAGGATATAACATGCATAAGTAACAAAAAATTTCTGATTCATTATAAAGCTGAACACTACCTGAGTGAAATTTTACAGACTGCATTTTATAAACTGAAAAAAAATTTAGGTGACAGCACTTTGATGTCCTACTCTCTGCTAAGCAAGTTCTATAATAATAATTTTATCGCTATAAGGCGATTCTTTCACCATGAAAACCTACTCCTAGTACTTGTTAGCACGGTGATGATATTGTTAGTTCAGAAGCTGTTCAAGAAAAATACGTTTTCAATAATGAGGGTTTTCTTCTAGAGCAGCTGAAGGGCAGCACCTTCAGCTGCCCTTTAATGAGCTCAAACCAGGGTCAGTGAATCAAACCAGGGACATTTAGCTTGTTAGGTAAAAGTGTAAACCGCTCCAACTCAATGCTTAATTTTTCTGAAATCCTGGATCCAGATCATGATTTGAATCACCTGCAAACTTCAGTTGTTTGCTGCCCGCACTATCCGTCAGAAAATTTCATTAAAATCTGTTCATAACTTTTTGCTGTATATTGCACACAGGCAAGAAAACAAACTAGTCCACTCACACAGTGACGCTTCAAAGTCACAGTAAACTTGCAAAAAGTTCACTTAAAGTCACCAACAGCCATGCACACGAGTCGGAACACACAGTCAACATAAAACCTACACGTGTGCCCGTGCCTGACTTCCTATTTGTACTCGATGCACAAGACGCCTATTTTGCACTCTTTCTGAGTTTTTCTTCTTTTTTGTGAATGACCTTGAACATTTAGGTCAAGGTCATCAGTGACGTACATACAAAACTTCCTATTAGTGCTCAATGGTGAACTAATTGCTATCTGTCACCATTGCTGAGTGACAATGAGTCGTTAAAATCACTGCTTCCACGTTCTGGTCCCCTATTTGAATTAGGTTGAGGCATTGAAAATATCGACACGCAGAAAAAAAATTAATAAGGCTACACTGAAATTTGTGGCTTATATTTTATTACATATACAGACAAACCGACTGACCTATGCACTCTGAAAATGGCATTTCAATTTTGAAATAACAAACAGGCAAACCAATACCAGTGAGAAAATGTAACCTCCTCGGCAGAGGTAATAATTTGTAGAAACATTCATTTTAGGCCTAAATGTAGCTACTAAGTACACTACAATGCCAACACCACCTCCCCCTGAAAAATACAATCTTTTTTGCAAATGAAGTGTCCTTCAGTAAAAGGCTAGCTATGTCCAACACAAATCCAAACATCATAATGATCTCTTTACCTTTCTGAAAGAGGCACTGAAGCAGACTTCAGAGCTTGTTGGAGTTGGTCAGATTTATATCGTACTCATTAATGACTAATAGAAGGTGTCAAAGTGCAGCTGATAAGAGCTCAAGGTAGCGGAAGTATAAAGCTGACGTGTCTAATAACCCCCTTTATAGGCAGGGCCTGGCAAACCCACTCAAGAATTTTACTTGAAATCAAATCACTGCAATAATTCCACTGCAATAATAAGCGCAGTCAGTATACATTGCATTTGTATGCATTAAGAACAGTAAATTATGGTAAATAATAATGAAATAAGGTGGTATGCCTGCTGTAAACACACAAACAACCTATAAGCTGATGTGCTTTCAGGAGTCTAGATTCTGGATTTGTACCCTGATGCATGGCAACCTTAGATTTAGGAGAATTTAGCTGGTTTATAAAACATATGTGTTCCCTATATCCCAGTTTGATCAAACATCTGCAGAACGCACCACAAGTAAACTGATGTAGTAGGATCCCACCGCGCAAAACACAGCACTCAAAGGATCACCAGTGACCCTCCACTGTTTTAGTGACGCAAGGGGGACCTTTCAGAACAGGTGTATCTACACTTAGATCATGTGACATACTTAGATTGGACACAGTTGCACCTCATTGATGTGATTTCTGAAGGTAACTGGTAGCACCAGATCTTCTTTAGGGGCTTGATAGCAAAGAGGGTGAATGTGTATGCATGCACCACTTCTCGTTTTTTCACTTATTAGATTTTTAAAAAATGATTTCACCACACCAATTTGGATCATTCTGTGTAGGTCTATTACATAATTTTTTTTAAAAAAAAGTCCATTTAACTTATATATTGTAATGCAACAAAAACTGAAAAAAAATACAGGAAAGTATTCAAAGGAAGAAGCAGGCAAAGAAAAAGTGGGATAGTCAGGGAGATCAAGAAAGTAGACAGGAGTTAGTCGGATGAGAGACTGGACACTGAGGAAGCAGAGAAGGACTTAATCATTTGGCTAGACAGGGAGACAGAGGTGGAAGGGATGCATGTTAAAGTGAATAAAGATAGAGATGGAAATGTCTTAGTGAAGAAAGTGGGTTGAAAAGATGGAAGGAGTACTCTGAGGAGCTGATGAACAAGGAAAAGTAAAAAAAAAAAAAAAGACGAGAAGTGAAGGTATGCACTGGAGAGAAATGAAAGGCAATGGTGGAGATGCAAGGAGTAGAGGTAGTGAAGGTTGATGAGTTTAAATACCTGGGGTGGTCCAGGAACCTCTGCACTGTCCAGTACAACGGATGGGGTGCTTTTGACAGAAGGATAGCAGCAAGAGTGAAAGGTAAGGTTCACAAGAATGGAGTGAGACCTGCTAGAGGTGGCAGAGTTGAAGATGCTAAGATTTTCAGTGGGAGTGACCAGGATGGACAGGATTAGAAATGAGTCCATCAGAGGGACAGCTCAGTTTGGGAAGGTTTGGAGACAAAGTCAGAGAGGCAAGGCTGAGATGGTTTGGACATGTTCAGAGGAGAGATAGTGGATATAGTGGACAAAGGATGCTGAAGATGGAGCTGCCAGACAGGAGGAGACGACCACAGAGAAGTTTCATGAATAGAAGGGAGGGAAGGGAAGATGAGAGGGTTGGTGTGACAACAAAGGAAGTCAGGTAGAGG
The DNA here is from genome assembly GCA_015106775.1 of Etroplus canarensis. Lineage (NCBI taxonomy): Eukaryota > Metazoa > Chordata > Actinopteri > Cichliformes > Cichlidae > Etroplus > Etroplus canarensis. The sequence goes on from VUQH01063759.1 coordinate 9,291, forward strand.
GTGAGATAGAGGCAGATGATCAGCTGTGGTGACCCCTTATGAGACCAGCTAATTGGAGAAGAATGGACTAGTGCTTATATAATGCTTTTCTATTCTAACTGAGCACTCACAGTGCTTTTTACTACAAGCCTCATTCACCCATTAACACACACACATTCATACAGCACTTTATTCTATGCCTTTAAGTGCATTTATCATGCGCACATTCACACGCCGATGGATGCATCAGGGGCAATTTAGAGTTCAAAATCTTGCCCGTGGACACTTCGGCGTGTAGACTGGAGAGGCCAAGGACTGAACTGCCAACCTTCCTACTGAAAGATGACCCACTGTACCTCCTGAGCCACAGCTACCCGTGAAGAAGAGTTTTAATCATTAAAGTGGCCCTGCATATGTACTCTCAGTTTAAGCTTTGGCATTCACCTGTGAAGACTGCATTCGTAGTAAGGAGAATGGACCAATATGAAGATCAGAGAGTTGCTATGGGAGAAAAGCATGCCATTCTGAAGCTGAGAAAAGGGCAAAAACACTGGGCCTAGCCAATACAACAATTTGGAATATCCTGAAAAAGAAGAAAACCACCAGTGTACTGAGCAACAAGAAATCAAACCAGTTGCCCAAAGGAAAAAACAAACAATGACACACAAATGACAAGAGCAGTAATGAAAAACCTCATAAGCAGCAGTCCATGACATCATTAACAATCTCAAAAGTCCACTGTTTTAAGAAGACTAGAAGCCCTACTACAAAAATGTAACCACTCATCAGCAGTAAAAATCTAAAAAGCCTGACTGGAATCTCCAAAAAAAAAAGTGCACAGATGACTCTCAACAGTTCTAGAACAAAGTTTTATGGACTGATGAGACAAAAGGAACCTGTGATAGAAAGGCAAAAGTACGGAGAAAGAAAGGATCTGCTCATGATCCTAAACACAGAAACTGATTTGTGAAGCATGGTGGAGGTTGTGTCGTGGCTTGGGCTTATATGGTTGCTTCTGGAACAGCCTCGATCAAGTTGAGTGATGATATAGCTCATGATGGTAGCAGCAGAATGAACACAGAAGTCTACGGAAATGTATTCTCTGCCAATTTCCATATGGAGAAATTATATTATGCAGCAAAACAGTGATCCATAACACACTTCCACCCCAACAAAGGTAACTATATAACTGTATGGTCAAAATGTAACATTTAGTCTAAAGGGCTTTGGTCAGTGAGACTAGAAAAGTGCTTTAATAATGTGAGTACATTAATTTTCAGCCCTAGAAAAACTGAAGGGTGAAACCCCACAAAACAGACAACAACTAAAAGATGCTGTGGTAAAGGCCTGAAAAGGCTGAACCAATGAAGAAGAAAGAACTCTGATGGAGCCTGTTGGTCATAGGCTTCATGCAGTTACTGTAAACAAGGGTTTTTCTGCCAAATATTAACTAACTGAAACTATAATTAATTAAAAACAAAAAGTCAAAATTAAATAAAAATAAAAACTATTTAGAAAATACCTAACTTTTATAAATCTGACCAACTGTTAGTGGGATTATCGCAAAGTGGAACCGTTTAAGAACCACAGCAACACAACCACAAAGTGACGGAACAGGTAACGTTAAAGTAGGGTCATCGACTGCTGAGCTGCATTGTGCGTAAAAATTGCCATCATTCTGTTGATTCAATATCTGCAGAGTTCCAAACCTCCTGTGGCATTAACTTCAGCACAAAACCTGTGCACCAGGAGCTTCGTATAATGGGTTTCCAAGGTCGAACAGCTGCATGCAAGCAATGTCAAGTGTCAGATGAAGTGGTCTAAAGCACGCGGTCACTAGACTCTGGAGCAGTGGAAATGTGTTCTGTGGAGTGAGAAATCACCTCTATCTGGCAACCTGATGGACAATTCTGGGTTTGGTATATTGCCAGGAGAAAGCTGATTGCCTGCTTAGTCCAGCTGTATAGTTTGGTGGCGGAGGGAAAATGCTATGGGGTAGTTTTCCTGGGGTTGGCCTGGGCCCCTTTGCTCCAGTGAAGGGAACTCTTAATGCTTCAGCTTACCAAGACATTTTGGGAAATTCTATGCTTTCAGCTTTTGGGAACAATATGGAGAAGTTCCTTTTCTGTTCATCCATGACTGTGCCTGGTTTGGAAGAATTTGGCCCATACCGAGTCCTGACCTCAACCCCACTGAACACCTTTGGAATGAACAGAGATTGCAAGCCAGGTCCTCTTATTCAACATCAGAGTCTGACCTCACTAATACTCTTCTGGATAAATTTGCAAAAATCCCCTCAGACACACTCCAAAATCTTGTACAGCAGAACGCCTTCTCAAAAGAGCCTGGGCTGTTATAGCTATAAAGGGGGACCAACTTCATATTAATGCCTGTGAATTTAAAATGGGATATTGTAAAAGCTCTTGTACAGTAGGTGTACTGTAATGTGCAGATCTACCAATAGTTTTGTTGATATAGCACTGATTTCAAGCATGGCAGCAGCAGACATGACATGATGCCAGCATATACTTTGTGCAGATAGGGTGAAAATTACAGGGCTAAAATAGAGACATGGCTAAAAATGTAAATATTTTAAAAGAAAGCACCACTTGGTGGCTGGAAATCTTATCAGCTCCATGGAGGTCTATCACTGTACCAAAATGAAAGATCCTGTGTCATTCTGTGTTTGTGTCCAGTGTTTCTGTTATGTTGCAACGACGCAAAGGATGTGTGGCAGCCCTGATGATTCCATCAATTATTTCAATTCAACTGTATTTATATAGCACCAATTCACAACAAAATGCACTTCACATTGTAAGGCAAAGACCCTACAGCCCCAATATTCAGATGAGCTGCTATGTGCAAGCACTCGGCGACTGTGTGAAGGAAGAACTCCCTTTTAACAGGAAGAGACCTCTGGCAGAACCAGGATCAGGGAGGGGCAGCCATCTGCCTCGATCGGTTCTGGGTGAGGGGAAAGAGAGGAGAGCAAAGAGAGACACAGCCTACGGGAGAGAGAAGACAACATTTAATGACATGCAGAAAATAAATACATGGTGAGGGAAAAGAGGTGGGTGGAGAAGAAATGCCCAGCACATCATAAGAAGCCCCCCCAGCAGCCTGAACCTACTGTAGTTAAGAGACCGAAACAATGTTGTGCACGTTTACCCCCGTGTCCGCTGATGTGATCTCTAACGTACATTTTGCCTCAGGTTTCTTTAATTAACTATAGGCTCCACCCTGTAACAGGTGTGTTATATTGAAACTTGAGATCGCATATTGTGAATTATTCTTGAACACTACAAGAGACCATCCAACTCGTTAGGCTGTGTTTAAAAGTAACATTTTAATACCTCATTGAAAATGTAAAAAAGCTTCAAATATTTTGGAAAGTCACATATTCCAATATTCATTTTCTTACAAAATAGTTTGTGGTGTAAAACTGGTGTTACTTAAAGCAGCTCATTTAGTATTACTGACTGATCAATGTATTAATTGCAAAAGGTCTTGCTAAAGGTCTGATACTAGACTCGTCCCTGCTGGGATCTTTTGTAGTTACAGAAAACCAAAACCAGACTCTAATAAATAATCTGAACCCAAAGCATAAAATAAACCTACCAACAGAAAACAGTTCTGAGCAAAATTTTAAGCACCTTATGTGTACCTTTGACAAGCTGGCCAGCTGTTGCTACAAATGTACTGCATGAGGTCACATCCTTCCTGTAAAGTGTGGTGAGCCAAACATATTTCACAAGAGCTGATACTGATGGGATTACAGCGAGAACAAAACATAACGCTGTTAACTGCACTCTGATAACTTTGGTGATCAGCTCTTTCATCTCTTCCACTGATTCATCCCCGCTGCCCTGACCTTTTCATCTCAGCCTGTCAGCATAAAAGCAGCTGCAGCAAACAATAAGCACGAGCGTTTTTACACTGCTGGCAGAATTATTCAAATAAGCAGGCACAAAGATATCAACAAAGAATTAAATACAATCAAACTTCACGTCCCTGAAATGAAATGAAACATAAAAAATGTTAACAATCATCTGGACATGGTTCTGCTGTGTCATAGTGACATAATTCTGCAGTTTGCTATAATAACAGTTGAGGCAAAAACACAAACAAGCATACAGACGCTAACAATGCAGTTCTTCAGAGTCTCAATGAGAGCTTTTTATTCTGTGTTCACACTGTGAGCAACAACAGCAGCAGGTCATTTTAATTATAAAGCCATGGAAACTTCTGACTGTCCTCTACTTGTCGTAGAAACTGCTGACATGGTTACGATAATATAACCATGTCAGCAATAATATCCCCATGTTCCTATCTCTGAGATAATGTGGCCTTGAAATACTGATAGTGTTCAGTTCCTAAACAGAGGTTACTTTTCTTGCCCTATTTATTTACACTCACTGTGTAAAGACAGAGAGGTCCCTGTCCCATTTATGTCTAAGTCTTTTTAAAGCCACAGGTGGTACAGCACATAGTCTCACTGAATAAAATAATAAACATCCTCTCAGCTGTTTGAAACAGCAATTTCTCAAAAAGGGATATTTCAGGATTATCATTTAAGGTTGTTTTCTTTATATACCACCATTTCACAACCAAAGTTATCTAAAGGAGTTGGAGACCTGGCAATGTTAGAGGGAAAACCCCAAGAATTAGATGATCCCCTATGAGCAAGCACTTGGCAATGGTGGGAAGGAAGAACTCCCTTTTAACAGGAAGAGACCTCCAGCAGAACCAGGCTAAGGGACGGGCAGCTATCTGCCTCAACAAGTTGGGGGTTGAAGTGAAAGAGAGGAGTCTATAATTGGCTAAGACAGCTAAGCAGTGAAGTGAAGCCTTTTTAAGCAGTGGTTTAATTGCAACCCAATTAAAAGCATATTATACATTCATATTATTGTTTAAAACTGAAGCATTAATTGATGGTAAGATTTATTAGAACCGTCTTCTAGGGGTGGGGTCCACAAGACATGTCAAAGGGTTTGGAGGGAGTATTTACTGAAGTTAGGTCAGAGAGACAAAAGGGAGAGAAGTAGTATGAATAAATATCAGCACTTACTAAAAAAGTGTATGAATGTGCAAAAACCTACAGTATGTCCGCTGTCTCATGACATGTTACAGATACAGGCTGATCGCCAAGTTCATTTTAGTACCATAAATGTGTAAGTGAGCCGACCGTCGTCAGCGTCCTGAAGTTGTGGCTGCCCTCTAGTGGTTACAGTAAATACTGCAGCTGGAGACATCAAGTCTTGCATTGCGGATATTAACGCTGGCCTTGGATTGTATTTTAGAAGCTCAGAAGTAATCTGAAAGTGACTGATGAGTTTCATGGCCCGGTGAGTCCTGTTCCCTCATTATTCCATGACAAAATAACAGATAAAAGACCTGGAGTTGATTTAGAGCGTTGACTAAAATACTAAATATAAGGTCATTATTGGGCTGAAATACCAAAATATACATATCTAAGAGACAGCAAAAATTTTAGATGTGGCCAAACAACAATCTGGAACATTTGTTAAATGAAACAGGAATACACTGGATGATCCCAGTAGTCTTTACATTGTTGAGAAAAAGAAACCCTTCATAACTTCGAGCTAAGTCAAGAACACTCTCAAGGAGGTGTCACTGTTAAAGTCTACAATCAGGTGCCTTCATGAATGTAAATACAAAAGATTTACAAGTGCAAACCACTGGTTACACTCAAGAACAGAATGGTGAGATTAGACTTTGCAAGAAAACATCTAAAGGAGCACCAGAATGAGAAGCATATCACATCATCTATCAAACATGGTGGAGGCAGAGCTAATGGATAATGAACCAAAGGATATGCAAAAGCAACCCAAAGTTTCTCAAGTCAAAGAAATGGGATGTTCTTTACTGACCAAGTTAGTCACCTGACTTTAACCTGATAATGTAGCTTTTCAGTTCCTGAAGCTAGCAGAAACTGAAGCAGCTGCAGTAAAAGCCTGGCAGAGCATCTCGAGGGAAGAAACCCTGGTGATGTCTATAAGTTCTAGACTTCAAGCAGTCTTTGTCATCTACCACTTTTCCAGGGGTCCGGGTTGCGGTGGCAGCAGTTCGAGCAGAGAACCCCAGACTTTCCTCTCCCTAGCCAACTCCTCCAGCTCTTCAGGGGGAACACCACAGGGTTCCCAGGCCAGTTGGGAGACATAGTCTCTCCAGCATATCCTGGGGCTGCCCTGGGGTCTCCTTCCAGAGGGACATGCCCAAAACACCTCAAGTGGGAGGTCACATCAGGAGGCATACTGATCAGATGTCTGAACCACCTCAACTGGCTCCTTTCGATGTGGAGGAGCCGTGGCTCTACTCTGAGACTGAATCCTTCATGCTATCTCCAAGGGTAAGTCCAGCAACTCTGCAGAGAAAGCTCATTTTTTACTCAGTGACTTCTCAAGACTTTTCAACCAAGTATTAAAAAAATGCTAAATTAAAATAATGCGGGAGTAGCAACATGGCAAAGGCATTATTATTAGTATGGGTATTCTACTTTTGCAAGTAGGGGTCTGAAGTATTATAACAGAAAGCCAACAGTTTCAATGTGACTGTTGCCAATACCTCAGACGATCTTCGATGATCGTTATCTGATGGCTATGTATGTATAATTTGTTTTCGACATTTCTAACTTTGGGCTTAAAGTTAAAGCATACAGTTGAAACCAGAAGTCTACACACCCTGTGCACAAAGGCAAATATTTTTTCTCACTGTCTGAAATTAAATCAGACTAAACTTCTCCTGTTTAGGTCAGTTAGGATTGCCAAAATTATTTCTATTTGCTAAATGCTGCAACAATGAGAGATATTTTAGAGATTTTCATTACTTTCTTTGAAGTCAGAAGTTTCCATAAATTTCCTTAGTATTTGGTAGCATTGTCTTTAAACTGTATGACTTGGGTCAAGTATTTTGGGTTTCCTTCCTCAAGCTTCTCACAATAGTTTGCTGGAATCCTGGTCCATTCCTCCTGACAGAACTGATGTAGCTGAGTCAGGTTTGTAGGCCGCCTTGCTCACACACGCCTTTTCATTTCTGCCCACAAATTTTCTATGGGATTGAGATCAGGGCTTTGTGACAGCCACTCCAAAACATTGATTTTGCTGTCCTTAAGCCACTTTGTGACTATTTTAGTGGTATGCTTAGGGTCATTGTCCATTTGGAAGACCCATTTGTGCTCAAGTTTTAACT
>VUQH01063770.1:3203-13510 GCA_015106775.1 Etroplus canarensis
ACTCCCTCGCACACGGCAAGGCTCCAGGAAAAGATGGCATTCCAGCAGAAGTACTGCAGTGTGCCAAGCCCACTCTCCTGCACCGCCTAAACAAACTCCTCTGTCAGCACTGGGAGGATGGAGCAGTGCCAAATGACATACGTCATGCAAACATCATCACCCTCTATAAGAACAAGGGGGACCACAGTAACTGTATTAACTGCAAGGGGTTCTCGCTGCTGAGTGTCGTGGGGAAAGCATTTGCTCAGGTAGCTCTGAAGAGGCTGCAACAACCTACTGAATGGGTCTACCCCGAGTCGCAGTGTGGTTTCAGAGTACAGACGTCTACCACTGACATGATTTTTACCTTGCGACAGCTGCAGGAGAAGTGCCGGAAACAAGAGCAGCTCTTGTATATTGTCTTCGTAGATTTGACAAAGGCATTTGACCTTCTGAGCAGGAAGGGCCTCTTCAAGCTCCTAGAGAAGATAGGGTGCACACAGAAGCTGATGAAGATGGTGTCATCATTCCATGAGGACATGAAGGCCACAGTACTATTTGACGGGTCACCTTCCCGCCACCTTTTCTATCAATAGCAGCGTGAAACAGGGCTGTGTCCTCGGCTCTACACTTTTCGGCATCTTTTTCTCTCTGCTGCTGTCGTACTCCTTCAGTGAAATAGACGATGGAGAATTCCTCAACGTGCGATCTGACGGCAAGTTATTCAACCTGTCCCACCCGCGAGCCAATACAAAAAATGCGTCAGCTCTTTCTGCGTGGAATGCTTTATGCCAACGATGCTGCCCTGATCCCCTACAAACAAGAGGGGCTGCAGAAGCTTGTCAACTGCCTGACTCATGCCTGCAGGGAATTCAGCGTAACCATTAGTCTGAAGAAGACCAAGGTGATGGGCCAGAATGTCAGCAGGGTGCCCAGTATCTCCATTGGGGATACACTCTCGAAGTGGTTGAGGACTTCACTTACCTAGGCTCTGCGATCTCCAGCAACATGTCCCTCGAGGTAGAGATCAGCAGGCGCATCGGCTAAGCAGCATCAGCCATGTCCAGACTGTCCACAAGAGTGTGGGAGAACACCAAGCTGACCATAAACACCAAGATGGCGGTATATAATGCCTGTGCGCTCAGCACCCTGCTCTATGGCAGTGAAACCTGGACAGCATACGCCAAACAGGAACGCCGCCTCAACAGTTTTCACCTGCGCTACCTGCAACACATCCTAGGCATTTCCTGGTGGGATAGAGTGACCAACAAGGACTTCCTCGAGCAAGTTAACATCCCCAGTGCTTTTACCATGCTGTCTCAGAGACGTTTGCGCTGGCTCGGCAACGTTCAACGTACGGAGGATGGACGCCTGCCAAAGGACATCCTCTACGGCGAGCTTCTGTCAGGCCCCAGACCAGTTGGGCGTCCATTGCTGCATTACAATGTGTGCAAAAAGGGACATGAAATTTGCCGAGATCAACTTGGACTCATGGGAAGCAGCCGCAGATGACTGCAGCAATTGGCGCCATGTGGTGCGGACAGGAGTGAAGAGAGCAGAGGCCACAAGAGAACAACAGTGGCATGTCAAAAGGGAGTGACAGAGAGCGAGAGCAGCTCCAGCACTCTTGCTACCAACATCATACACCTGCAGCAACTGTAACAAAGACTGCCATTCCAGAATCAGGCTCTTCAGTCACAATCAGTGTTGCACTGCAGCAAACTTCCCAGTGCAGTCCATTGTCTCATGAGACAGACGGAGGCGAAGATTGGGCTATTCGATCCCTGTACAACTGATGTGAGAGCTTGATTCACATTGCCAGCAGGAAGTCAGACTCGTTCCCAGTGGGTTTTGGACTCTGTCAGGACTGTCCTCTCTCACCGATTCTGTTCATACCTTTAATGGACAGAATTTCTAGGCACAACCAAGTAATGGAGGGTTTGGGATCACCTCTCTGTATTTGGTGATGATGTGATTCTGTTGGCTTCATCAGGCGGTAACCTCCAGCTAGCCCTGGGAGGTTTGCAGCCGAGTGTGAAGCAGCTGGGATGAGAATTAACACCTCCAAGTCCGAGACCATGGTCCTCAGCTGGAAAAGGGTCGATTGCCTACTCTAGGTCAGGGAGGAGTCACTTCCCCAAGTGGAGGAGTTTAAGTATCTCAGGGTCTTGTTTATGAGTGAGGGAAGGTGGGAGCATGTGATTGACAAATGGATTGGTGCTATGATGTGGACGCTTGGAGGTGGCTGCAGAGAGGGAGGTCTGGCTGTCTCTTTTCAGGCTGCTGCCCTCACGACCTGAACCCAGATAATGAATGGACAGATGGAGGGATGGATCTATAAGACTTAATATATGACCCTAAAGCAGGGCACCCATTAGTGGTCTGAATGTATGCTTGAATTCTGTTTTTATATTCATCACCGTCAGACCTTCAAACAGCATTGGGGCTGCAGCTCAAACTGTCTTACACACATCTAAATGTTATTTTCATCAAATAATGATTGTAATCTTTCACATTGTCTTGTGTCTTGATGACGGAAAATTGAAACAGTTAACTTACACAGTATTTTTGCCTGCGTTCCTCCTTGGTTTCACATAGGTGAAAGGTCTGGTGCTTATGTAGAGCTTTTTAACTCTGACTGAGCTCTCAAAGGTTTTTACTACATGACTCATTCACCCATTCACACACACATTCATACAGCACTTTATTCTATGCCTTTCAGCACATTTAACTATCACACATACATTCACACTCTGATAGAGGCTTAAGGAGCAATTTGGCATGTAGACTGGATAAGCCAGGGATTGAACCACCAACCTTCCCGCTCTACCTTCTAAGCTACAGCTGCCTAATAAGACTACACTTTAATAAGACAGTAGTTTTTTCCAGCTCTTAAAGTGAGCACACATTCATACAGCAGTTTCATATGAGTGCACAGCACTCCTCTGTTACACTCATTCTGCTGATTTGTCTGCAGCAACTGTTACTTCAGACTCTTTTGTTTAGTTTATATTTTTATGATATTATAGTTTTTTCTTCCTTTGACACTTTGCTGCCAGTAGACTCCATGTTTGTGATTTGTCAGATGCTGCCACATCACCCCGCTCATGTGACTGACTGAGTTGATGACCACCTGGGCATGACCACCATACCTTGCCCATGGCAGGTTAAGTGAAGCCAGATAACAGAAAGAGATCCTGGGTATGTTAAACTTGCTTTACAGTGCAGGCCTCAGTTCTTTTTTCTTTCTTACTTCCTGTCTCTGTCTTCCTCTTTCTGGTTGTGGTGTATTAATTTCTTTCACCTGTGTCTCATTTCCCATCAGCCCCCAAATTAATGCTTAATGTATAAATAGTGCTGAACTCCTCATTATCCTTGTTAGATTTCCTTCATGTGCGGCCCCATTTAGATTGGTTCTTTGGGTTACTGTGTTAAATTTTTTTCTGTTGTTTTTTGACTTTTATGGATTTTGTTAATTTTGTACTTTTTATGAGACAATAAAGGCTTGATTTGATTCCACTCCCTTTTTGATCCTTTTTGGGTCCACACTCAAACATTAGAATTTAAAACTGGAAGTTATACTTTTACCTCGTCTTTGCTTTTGCAGAGTACTTGTGTAGATTTCAGTTTGGGATTCTTTAAGCGCCATGTCTCTGGCTTGTAATGTCAGTTTTGAACCACCTGTTCACGTTGGTCTCCATCAAACATGGATTTTACTTGAACTCTCAAACACAACATTCAGTCCACAAAATTACTGGAAAAATGGTGAAACTACTTAACAAGCACCTGGTGTAAAGATTAAAACATAAAGGTAATGATTGAACTTATTGTGTAGTTTAATAAAAGAGATTGCTCCTGGCTGCATCTTGTCGTGTTATAACTAAGAGGTATCCACATTTTGCACTTGCACGTGAGCTGTATATATTGTATCTTCCTGCTTTTTAAATTATATTTTAAATTTGCCACCTTGAAGTGCCTTGGCTGACTTGTTTTTTGTCCTCTCCTTTTCTATTAAACTGTTATCTGGAAAAAGAGACGTACGCTTTTATCCATCCACTGAGATCCCTGTGATTGTTAAACCAGATGAAAACATCAGTAAACATTAAGTTATGGCCATAACTCTACTGAGGGTAAAGGACGAAGGAAAATATTGTGGCAGAAGAAGTTCAGGAAGGTTGGCTGATTATGAAAAAAGCTTTTAACAAAAGAGGGAAGAGACACCAACTCTCTGCTGTTGGCGGGCGGCAATACGCAGGGGTGTTTAATGCTACATCCCTCACCAATTAACGGCTTTTAAATTTCAAATCCACACATGAGCATCAGCCTTGATGTTTACGTTCTACACTGTGACCGTGATGTCACAGTTGTGTACAAATGTACACAAAGGCTTTTTTCCCTTTAAATCTGCAGCTCCTGTGAAAACCTGCAGACACATTCCTCTCCAAAACCCTGCTTCATGTTACCACCTGTGTGACAGCTCATCTCAGTGGTAGGGCCCCAGGGTGCTGGAGAGAAGGCGGATGGGGGGGTGCTCCAGATGGTCTCTTCATTAAAAGCTTCTGTACCGCAGGGCTCTCCTTTCCTGCTATAACCCAGCCGAGCCTATCAGCAGTCGCAATTAGACTGAGTTAATAGTGCATGGAAAATAAGAATTGTTTATACTAGTTTATTACAAGCCTTAATAGTTTTTACTGCACCCCATCACAAGGAAATTAGATTGCCTTTGCAAGCTTCAGAGGTCAAAAAGCTTTCAGGATTGAAGTAGTTTTCAGGGTCATTTGGAGAGCTGTGTGCGGCAGCATCAGTCCATTACAGAGCACAGCGAGGGCAAAGGCTCGTGCAGCTGAAGGAGCGGCGGCGCAGTGCCGAGAGTAACTGATGGTGCAGGAGTGGAGCCTTGATGACTGCACGGGTCACTGAATGACACTTGCATCTGCATAGAGCTGTAAAACCCCACTGCGGTCAGCACTGAGCTTCCAGTTTGTTTCGGCCAACTTGTGAAAGGAAAATTACCCTGAAATGCATCAAAGAAAACTGTGCAGAGTGGTACTACGTGTTGGTTCATGCTGGTGCTGTGGGTTCAGGCCCATCTACCAGATGTTGATCCTTGCTGTGGGGGTGCAGATTAGAGAGGTTCATCACTGAGGCTGGATGATAGGGATTTACATTTTCTTCCACACCCAACTGGAAAGAAACATTTCTTTATGTAGTTGGATTTGTGCATGCTGACATTAAAATAGATGCTGAAAGGGACAAATACAAATGTTAATACAAATCACTGCTGTCTCAAATGTAACTGTATGCTGAAGTTTTGTCTTTCTGGATCTGAAGTACCTGCAGCAGGAGCAGACTTAAAGCAGCGAACATGACAACAGGGGTGTCCACATTTAAATAATACCATGAGTCTTGACTCCCCTGCTGCGTCTCCGTGCACCCTGGCTGTGTTTTTAACGCCGTGAAGATGCATCCATCGTACATCCATCTGTGGTTGGGGCCTTCCTATCACTGTTATTCTACCATCAGTAATCTAGTCAATGCTGATGTGTTCACATATTTTCATGCTATTTATGACCATGGTTACTACTGACCACACAGGCATACTGCTCCTGAACTCAAACACCTTTATTGGTGGTGAACAAGATTAATGTGTCCTGGATATTTCTGTTTTCGAGCCACTTTGACTTCATTTGTCAGACAAGTAAATGTATAATTTTCTTTCTGTACTTAACATATTACAAGAACCTGTAAAGTGTGAGACAGATGAACTACTGTGTCATTTACGTTCTGGTTTCATACACTTCGCCCCTAGATTAAGAATTAGGTTGGTTATCAAGTAATATAATATAATATAATTTAATTAAAACACATTAAACCTCTGCCAAATTACATTTTTTGGTGCAATACTATAAGCAAAATTTAGGATAAAAACTTACAGGTTAAATCAGATGAAAATCATTTAATTCTTATAAAGTTATATATTATAATTTTTTTGATATTGGTTCCAAAATCAAACAGATTTTTCTATAAAACATTTTCTTTTTGAATCTTTAAGGATGTTTGACTCCAAATTTAGTTTAAAATGACTATACTTACATTTAAAAAAGGAACCGAGCTTATGAAACAAACCCATGGGATTTAAAAATCACTTACTTACCAATCTTCTTTTTTGATCCTGAACTCATCTCTTATGTCACGGTTGGTCAGGAAGAACTAAAATTGGAAAGTAAAGCTACTGATATATAAGTTCAACAGGAAATACTTCATGTTTCCAGTTGTGTGATAATCAGCAACTAAAGGTTTAGGTCAGCTGCTGATGATTTTAAAATTTCAAACTGTGCTGTGAAGGTCAAAAATCTGGGAATAGTGGGCCAAGACCACATGTGTCAAACTCAAGGTCAGGGACTCAGATTAAAAAAACTACCAAAAATTCCAAAAAACTTCAAATGAGTAGGTTTTATATACATCCATTCTTATACTAGAAGACTATACTATATGGTACTTATAATATATGTATGTGTGTGTACATATATATATATATACAAAGAGAGAGAGAGAGAGAGAGAGGCTTGGCCACAGTGGAGTATAGCCAAGCATATCCAAACTTTTGACTGGTAGTGTAAATATATATAGCTACACAATAGACTACACAATATTCCAGAGGGTCTTTGTCTTAATTTACTTAGGGCTCCTGGAGGAACCACTTTCTGTTGCTGATCGTGTTGTTCTCACTTTATTTTCCCTTACATTAACCCTCTACATTAACCAAATTTATCCCTCCCCTGTGTCTGTTTCTCTGCAGTGAGAATGGCAGAGCTTCTTGCCATCAAAAGGGAGCTGACAGTGATCAAGGTTCAGATCGACGGCCTATTGGACTGCGTAGACAAGATGGACAAACAGAGGAAGGACTGCTCAGGTAGATAATGCACTATAATTGCAGGGCCAACTAGTTTTACCCTAAACCTCTCTTTAGTTGCATGTCTTCTGCGTTGAAGACCTTGACTTTTCACTTGGGACCATGTTTAAGTGCATCACACATTGCTTACAGCGAAATGCATCAACCGACATCCGTAGCACAAACCTGACACATCCCAGAGACAAAAACTAGTCAACGTATGTAGTGTCACAAGTGGTCATGGTGAACACAGTCGTGATGATTTAGCAGAACTTAACATCCATAGAGTCTATATAAAACAATACATGTAGTGACTGTGACATCACTCATTGGTATGTGTGGTACTTTGATTGACACCTTGGATTTTTGATACCAGACATGACAAGGGAGGGAGGGGTGGATCTGACCAAGGAACCAAGGACTCTGCATGCTCATATGGTAGCTACTTGTAAATTACAAAGAAGCCTAAAGTACACCTTACTTAAATGTCTAAATGGGACCAAAATTTAAAGATTAAACACCATGAACTAGTGGCTGAAACCATAAAATCTTTAGTAAAGTGTTTTAAAGGCCATAGATTAGATTAAAGGTTGGCTCATTTTGTCAGATTTTAATACACTCAGACTTCTTTTAGCAACCACGGGTGTCTCCCCTGCTGACCATTAGAGTGTTTAGTACTCCCTCAATGGCTTTACTTTTCAGATCTGGAGGTGTTGGTGAGCTCCTACACACAGTCTATGACAACATCACTTAGTGGTTTGTATTGGGCCCAGTTTGGAAACCCTTGTTGCAGCTTATGGTCTGCACCTTTTGGAACCCTGGCAAGGAGTTCAGCCGGTGCGTTTTACATTGTGAGCATTCCCTCCACACTGTATGTAAATCATTACATTTGAATTGTGTTTGCAGTTTTTAAGGTTGGGTTTAGGTTAACTAGTTACAATTTTTCCACTCTTTTTCCATAAGGTTGCACAGTTATGGCATCACAATAAAGTTATTTGTTAATTGCGTTGATGGTCGGAAGATTAAATATGACACTGAAGGAGCTACCAGATGACAGAAAGTTGAATGTTGTCATATTTTCAGTGTGGAAAGTTGTGGACAAAAACACAAACTGCAGGAGGCAAGGAATGGCAAATAAAAGGGAGCTTTATTGCTGATTATAAATCTTTACAACTTCATCTATAAGGATGAATAAAGTCTCTATCTAAACAAAATCCTGTGTTTACAAAAAGGCTGATTACAAGAAAACACCAAAATAAGAGACACAACAATGAACAGAGACAAGGGTATAAATACACACAGACTGAGTACAAATGTAAGAGAAGAAGCAACAATCAGGGAATAACAAGCACAGGCCACAGAGGACTCAAAATAAAACAGGAGACATTCAAGAGCAAAACCACACATGGAGACAAAACGCCTGTTCACACTAGGAGGGTGGAACAATCACAAACTAAAACATAGGCAAATACATAACTAAGACTCTTCCTGAAAAGGCACCTGATAAATAACAATGGTCATAATAACAAAACTCAAGGATCAGCTGATGTTTCTAGAGAAAAACAGAGAACCAATACCCCAGAGAATAAAACTCAAATCAGTAAAGTATTCTGATTCTGATGAATATGCAAAATACTTCAACAAAATTGAAACAGGAAGACAAACCCCGGGAGCAGAAAACTGATGGTGTCCTGGAAAATTCGCAAACACAGTAACTGTCTCAGTCTTGACTGCTGCTGCAACATCACCACCACAGGTCTGACCCTGGAGGACAAGGGGACCGTGACAGCTGTAGTGCGCTTCTTTTTGTCCTCTTCTCTCCCTTTATTTACCTGTCCTGTCCAGCATCTTGGCACGCAACATGGTAATCTTCATAATTGCCAACTGGAGCTCAAAAAGTTCCTCTTGTTGTATAATTTGTGACAAACTTTATTATTAAGCAGTGTGAAGCTATTGGACCTGACAGGTGGAGGGGACAGAAAAGAGAGAAAGAAGTGAGGAAAAGAAAGGAGAAGGGAAAGAAAAAATATATGAATGGGACCGAGTACAAAGTCAGCAAGATGAATAATCAAGAACAGATACAAAAGAGACAATTGTAATTGTGTACAATTGTGTACAATGACAACCAATTCTGTTAGTGGGTCACTGTAAGAGGTGGTGTGTGTGTCTGTCACAGAATGTAGTTAATAATAACAATGAGGATGGAAGGCTGCAACCACACCAATCAGACCCAAGCAGCCAGCAGGAGGCAACCCAGACTGCCCAAGCATCCCATAGCCCGCTTGGAACATCAGAGACCCAGGGCTGCACATCTTCTAGACAGCCCCACTCCCAGGAAGGAATACAGAGGGCCCCGGGAGGAGCCCCAGCTACCAGGGGTTGAGAGCCCCAGAGAGCCAAAGCCAGCCCATCTAGAATCCAGTCACTCCAAGCCCAAGTGGAGCACAGGCCATAGGTCCCCATAAGTCCACCACAAACCCCAACAGGGGACCCACCCCCACCAGGGAGGCCCAGTCCTCCCCCAGACTACAATCCATCCCAAATCCAGCAACTGTCACTATGTGCGCTGGGAGCAGCCACATGCCCAACTCTCAAGGAAGGGCAGCATGAGCAACAGGAGATGATCCCACTCACAAGGAGGGGAGGACCCAAACTGCAGGTGAGATGAAGAATACCAAGCCCTCCCTTCAAGGCTGAAGAGAGCAAGATGGAGAATAAAGTGCCACTTGGGGTCCCTGGGTCCCAGGCCCCAGACTGCACCCACTCACCCGAGGAGCAGACAGCCGTGCACCAGGCCAGGCCAAGGAGCCGCTGGGCCCAGAGTGCAGGCTGCACCCCTGGACGATGATGCACAGACCCCTGGCTAAACAGGCCCATGGTACCCCCGAGAAGGCAACACACTACCGCATGGTCCCTTGGGATCTTGCCCAGCACCTGGACAAGCAGCCTCTGAACCTGAGCCAGGAATACCCCAGAGATGAGGGCAACATTATCCCGGGGCTGCTAGGTCCCCCCACCCGGGCAGGAGCAGGAGACCAGGGTGATCAAATGGAGTTGTGTTGCACTGGGTACATGTAGTGGAGTGTGAGGTAGGGATTTAGGTCCTGGAATGCAAAAGGTATTCCAAAGGTGAAGGACCTTTATTCAGATGGCGTTCTGCTTACATTCGATCAATTATGTCAGAGGTACCAAATTTCGAAGAAGCACTTCTTCAGATATTTACAGTTAAGTTATATTTCTTCAAAACACAAACAGATAATGTGTATACCATCTTTATCTAAATTAGAGGAAATGACACTTGATAACTTAGAAGGGAAGGGCCAACTATCTAAATACTACAATATGTTAGTAGCACATAGCACAGAATCAACACTAGATAAGTTAGATGCCTGGAGAAGGGATATACAGGAAAATATTGATGAGTCGGATTGGAGGG
>VUQH01063791.1:3228-14243 GCA_015106775.1 Etroplus canarensis
AAAGAGGATAAAAATGAGACAAGGTGAGGAAGCTCAGGACGTGAGGAGGAAGCTGAAGGTTAAGAAAGGAAGAGGTGATGACTAGTTTGTTAAAGAGGAAAGATCCAAGAAACATGATTAACTGAAAAAGCAGTGATCAGGAGAATATGGAGCAAAAGAGGGAGGTTGGGAGTAAAAAACAGGGTGGTGAAGAAGGAAAGGGAAAGAGACGAATACAGCGTGGGATGCAGTGAAGAAGAGGAGGAAGTGAGGAAAAGGAGGAGGTGGGTGTCGGGAGTCAGAGTCGCTTTCATCACAAAAATTTGTCGTGTTGATCGGAGGTGTGAACCCAGCAAAACTGACAAATCTCTCTCACAAACCTGTCGAAAAAGCGACGTGTGTGTGCATATAAGTTACACCCAAGGGGACAGTCAACCTTTCCAGCAAGCAGTTTTTATCAGCTTCTTGTTTGGTCTCATATTCCCACTACATGATCTGCTGCTATTCACCTCCTCAGTAACACGGTGCTGGGACGACAGTTGTAACGTCAAATTTCCTGCATTATAGTCAGATGAATCAATGTTTTATTTCAGGTGTTGGCTCAGGTGGCTGTGTTTTCTTTTGCTACCTTTCCCTTTTACTATTTAAAATCAAATTTACCAACAAGAAGCCATGAATAATGTTCAGACATTTTTCATTTGTCAACGGCAAGAGCATTGAACCTGCCCTGAAAGCTTAAAAGCATTTCAGAAACATACATATTGCTAATCTGTATTTCAAGTTAACAGCAAGTATAGTGCAAACTTTAACACTAGGAAGTAACAGCTGCAGATTTGTGAGCTGCATATCCATGATGAGAATCTTTCATTCCACCACATCCCAAAGGTGTTCTGTTGGATTGAGATCTGGTGGCTGTGGATGCTCTTTGAGTACATAGTAGATCTTATCTTATCTGCCATTAGAAAATGGGTACAGTATGGACATAAAGGGATAGACATGATCACCAACAATACTCAGAGGCTGTGGTAAACAATGCTTAGTTGGTATGAAGGAGTCGAAAGTGTACCAAGAAACGATCCCCCACACCATTGTGCTATCACAAAAAGCCTGAACTGTTGGTGCAAGCCAGGAGGGATCCATGCTTTTGTGTTTTTGCCAAATTCTGGCCCTATCATTTGAATGTTGCAGCAGAAATCAAGACTAATCAGACCAACCAAAATTTCTCCAGTATTCTAATGTCCAATTTTGGTGTGCCTCTGCAAAGTGTAGCCTCAGTTCCTATTCTTAGCTGATGCCCAGTGTGGTCTTCTGCTGCTGTAGCCCTTCTGCTTCAAGGTTCGACATGTTGTGCATTCAGAGATGCTCTTCTGCATACCTTGGTCGTAACAAGTGCTTATTTGAGTTACTGTTGCCTTCCTATCAGATTGAAGCAGTCTGGTCATTCTTCGCTGGCATCAACAAGGTATTTTCGCCTCAAAAACTGCTAGTCGGTGTAATTTTTTTTTCTTTTTTGGACAATTCTCAATAAACCCTAGAGATTATTGTGTGGTAAAATCCCAGTAGATCAACGGTTTCTGAAATAATCAGACCAGTCTGTCTGGCACCAACAATCAGGCCATATTCAAAGTCACTTAAATCACCTTTCTTCTTCATTTTGATATTCATTTTGAACTTCAGCAGGTCATCTTGACCATGTCTACATACCTAAATGCACTGAGCTACTACCATGTGATTAGCTGATTAGACATTTGCATTAACAAGTTAAATTAGTCATAGAGTCCCACAGGGTTCTGTGCTGGGACCAATACTCTTTATGTTATACATGCTTCACTTAGGCAATATTATTAGAAAACACTGCATATATTTTCACTGCAATGCAGATGATACCCAGCTATATTTATCCATGAAGCCAGATGACTCAGATCAATTAGTTTAACTACAGGCATGTCTTGAAGGCATAAAGACCTGGATGGCCTATAACCTTCTACTTTTAAATTCAGACAAACTGAGGTTATTGTATTTGGCCCTAAAAACCTCAGAAACACTCTAACCAGATACTTATGCTGGATGGCATTACTATGGCCTCCAGTGACACTGTGAGGAATCTTGGAGTCATTTTTGACCAGGATATGTCCTTTAATGCTCACATTAAACAAATTTGTAGGACTGCCTTTTATCATCTTCACAATATTGCCAAAATTAGAAACATCCTGTCCCAGAATGATGCTGAAGAACTAGTTCATGCATTTATCACTTCTAGGCTTGATTATTGCAATTCATTGCTGTCTAGCTGTTCTAAAAGCTCCCTAGAAAGTCTTCAGTTGATCCAAAATGCTGCAGAGAGAGTACTGACAGGGACTAGAAAGAGAGATCATATTTTCCTTATACTGACTTATCTTCATTGGCTCCCTGTTAAATCCAGAATTGAATTTAAAATCCTGCTACTCACTTATAATGTCTTGAACAATCAGGCTCCATCCTATCTTAAAGACCTCATTATACCATATTTTCCCAATAGAGCACTTCGCTCTCAGAGTGCAAGCCTACTTGTTCCTAAAATTTTTAAAAGTAGAATGGGAGGCAGAGCCTTCAGCTATCAGGCTGAAGGCTCTGATGTGGAACCAGCTCCCAGTTTGCATTCAGGAGACAGGCACCCTCTCTACATTTAAGATTAAGCTTTAAAACTTTCCTTTTTGAGCTTAGGTACCCTACAATAGGTTTAGGCTGCTGGGAGGGCTTCCTATGATGTGCTGGGCATTTCTTCTCCACCCACCTCTTTTCATTCCCCATGCGTTTATTTGCTACTGCTGCATCTCATTGAATGTTGTCTTCTCTCTCCCATAGTCTGTGTCTCTCTTTGCTCTCCTTTCTCTCTTCTCTCTCCCCTCACCCCCAACCGGTCGAGGCAGATGGCTACCCCTCCCTGAGCCTGGTTCTGTCAGAGGTCTCTTCCTGTTAAAAGGGAATTTTTACATCCCACAGTCGCTGAGTGCTTGCTCATAAGGGACTGTCGGATTGTTGGGGTTTTCTCTCTAATACTGTAGGGTCTTCATCTTACAGTGTGAAGCGCCTTGAGGTGAATTTTCTTGTAAACTGGTGCTAAATAAATAAAATTGAATTGAATCAAACAATCAGTTGAACAGGTGTACCTAATAATGTGGCTATCAGTGTAGATAGATAAATTTAACCCTACTCTTCTTGTTCTCTTTTTATTTCTCCTTCATTATCCTCTCCTCTTGTGCTTACTACACCTTTTTCCTCACCCCAGCCTTGATTTTTTTTCCCCTCTACTTGTTCTTCACTCCCCTCCCGTTTTCACGCCCCATTAGCCACAAACTTTTTCATCCACCTCCTCAGTTTAATCTCATTTTCATCACCTCCTCCACCCTACGTCCTTTCCTCATCCCCTGTTCCTCTTTCCTTCGTTGTTTCCTAAAACACATGGGTGAAACTCTTTCACAAGCCACAGCTACATGAAGCTACATAATGCATGAACCAAGCTCCTCTTCCTCCTCCTCTCCCTCTTCAGCACCTAATCAAACACAGAACGGAAACTGTCGAACAAGCAGCGTTGTTAGTTTTCAAAGTTGTACACTGTTGTGGTTACATATTACATGAAAGTGCCTCCTCCCAAAATGTTTGACTATGGAAACAACAGCTTTGTGTTGTCTTTGGAGTAATGAGCTCCCCGTGTGCCATCACCACATCTGGGCCATTAATAAAGAATCGGGGAGGAGGAGGAGGGTGGAAGAGGAAGGGGGGGTGCAGGGTGGAAAAATAGAGGACACATGAAACACAAAGCAATAGAGCCGACAGCGATGCCACGCTTTGAAGCATCTCCCACTGGGTGTGTGTATGAGTCTCCTGGTGTGCGTGTGTGTCGATAAGCTAAGGGAGAGCAAACACACACACACACACATACACACACGCAAAAATGCAGAGTAAACAACAGTTTGTCACTGTCAGCTGCTAAATTCACAAAGGCAACTGGCTCCTTGCAAGTAAGAGTTCCCAAAAAAGATCACACACCAACACACAGGCATATAAATGTTGCCATTTTGAAGGATTCTTGACTGGTTTGAACTTTCTCTTTTTTTTAACCTTTTCAAAGTAACACTTATTTTATTTTCAGAAAAGTGCTTGTTTGGCATCTTCTCTATGCAGCCAAAATGGTTTGTCCAAACAGTTGTTAAATCTCCTGCCAGACTGATCAATGACATGTCGGAATCAGCCAGCACTGGCCCAAGAGTTTCCAACTAGAGCTGACTTTAGCTCAAATCAGCTCAAGTTTGTATCTCCAAGGCCAATTTGGCAGTTATTTCACAGCCATATCACAATATGCGTGCCAAGATTTGGTCCTCCAGTGCATTTCCACACTACACCCACAATGGACTCTGATCTTTTTTTTTTTTCTTCAGCCATTCCTTGGGTCTTAGTTCCACTTGACTGAGATTGTTCGATTGAAAAACACGTTCAAAAGTGATGCCTTCATGCTTTTATCAGTTGATTAACATCTATTGTTACTCAGAACTAAGTCAACAAATTCTCCCTCCTTCTGCTAACATGAAATGAAGCTGTTTCATGGTTACAGGTCAGCTTTAGAGTTGATTTTTAAACCTTTACTGATTACTTTTGATGTACTTTGCAGCCAAAGCTATATTAGTGACTTGCTGCTGCCCCAGATGAACAAGCATGTCTGCAATGCTGGTTTGAGAATAAAAGTGCACGGGCTTTGACAGTCAGGGTGCCTTAACTCATTGGTTCTGCTTGAAGAATATATTTATGTTCTTCCTGAATACGTCATCTCTTGCTGAGAAAGTCAACTTCAATTTCCTTCTCAAAGGAATAATTCAACATTATACTTTAACTTGCCTGGGAACTGTGTTAAGTAGTGAACTTTAATCATGCTTTTAGCAGATAAGGAGCCTCCGCAGCACATAATGTGAGCATCCCACAATTAAAGTTGGAATTCCACAGCTGTTAGACACGGTCTAATGGAATCACTTATGTAGCCTCCAACCCTTACCCCGGCCCAACCAAGTCTAACAGCTGTGGAATACCCACTTTGACTAAGAGATCCCCATTAGTATGCTGCCAAGACCTCAGTTGAGGTTGAATAAAAAAAATTAAAAATAAAAAAAGCCGGATTTTTTTCTTCACGTTGTGTCTTAGCATTTATTTAAAATATTCTGAAGGAAAATTATAAAGAATCCTGCTGACATCAGCAATCAGCAATTGCATAAAACAATAAAACAAAATTGTTGAATTTGGTTTTCCATAAATACTAAACTACAATGACTTCAAGACTACAAGATATAAGATGTTGTTTCATGCAGGCTTCATAAAATTAAACTTTTTCTCACTGTAGCCCTTTACTGTACCTGTTTTTAGTTGGAAAACAAGATAGCTGACAAATAAGTGATGACTTTACTGGTTGGATCAACTGGTCACACCAACTAGTGCAGTTGGGAATCACAACTGATTTTCTCTGTAAAATTTTGTTTTCAGTTGTTTCTGCTTACACAAGATCAACTGAAACAACTTCATGTTTAACATGACCAACTCTTTCCACTATTTCCATGCAGTGTACAGTTTTGATTATGGATGTGGAAGAACTCAAGGTACACTGCAGCATCAGCACCAATGCACAGCTTTGCAGAGCTTCACTTGTCCAGGTCTATTCTGTCAATATCCTCCAGCTCAACCTTTCAATGTGAGACAGCAGGTCTGTGTGTGTGGTTTGTGTGTGTAGGTCCTTCCCAGCATGTACAGTATCCAATTAAAGCCCAGAACCCAATTTACATTCCGCTGCTGCCTTGGCCAGGTGGCTGAGGGGAACAGAGCCAGGGAGAGAAGGGCTGAGAGGGAGATAAAGTTCTCCCCTCTAATTAAAAGTGAAACGTGGATTCAGTCTGAAGGTGCAGGCCACTATTTCTCCAAGGCTTTATCTAGGTCAGCATGATTGTAAAGTGACATTCAGCAATACAACTAATGAGCATATAAGGGAGTTTTTGATCTTCGCTTTAAATCAAAGACTTCTTGATGAGTATAGTGCTCATCAGTTTAGTCACAAGAATCACTGGCATGAATTCAGATTCGTACAGTCATTAGTTCTGCATTTGCCAGAAGAGCTTCTTAACAAAACCAGCAAAGCCAGCCCATTCTCATTTTCAGGTCACACAAGGTGTCAGTTGCCACTCGAGCTGCGATGCACCGCATTGTGGCAACAATGAGACAAGAGTCGCTGCCAACTCATCATCAAGCAATGTCTTAATAAAGGATTCTGATTCTGATGATTTGTTGGAAATTTATATCACATTTACGGAAAATGCAGCGACAATCAACGTTGTGAAGGGTGTATTTTAACCAAAAGATCAGTCTCTTCTAAAATTGAAATAATTACTTTTAGTGGCAACACCTAATCAGTGAGTGAACTTGAAGGCTAAAAGCGAGTTAAAAGGAAACTCATCAGAGACTAAAAACAAAGAGAAACAAAGCACAAAACATAAAGCTCCTAAACAAGATATGCACTGTGTTCTCAGAGTTCGTATATTGTGCAAAGACACCAACACCAAAGGACATCTTGTACATATTTATTTGATGCCAACAGTTTCTCACATGGCGGCACTATTTGACACCCTAGAAGGAGAACGTGGTGGTGAAGCTCCTCCTGGCAGGAGAAAAGAACCAATTGATAATGCATGTCAGTAAGACAAATGGCAAGAAGTGTGAGACACTGGATTGTTGACAATATTTTCTTTGCTATTTGCCAACAACATTTTGTTTTGTGTATGTTGTGCTTATTTGTTTCTTCGCGGTGCATTATTCTTAAGTATGTTCTATTCCTGCAGACAAGGAGGTATTTTATTCTTTTACAGAGAGCCATAAAGAATGTTAATGCTTCATTTTATGTATCATTGACCAATGAGATCAAAGTTAATTTAGATAATGCGTCAAAATAACTGCCTTCATAATTGCCCAGATGTGTTTCAGTATGGCTGCTAAGTAACGGAACTTGCTTCTAGAAGGGCTTTAGTAGGATCCATCAATTTGAATATAAGATGATAATGTCCTTTAGTAACTCTTGCCAAATTACACCTTTGTTACTGGCTAGAAGTTTGGAAGCAGCCATAACATGTAACATCTGGTTACATATCGTAGGATGTAGTTGGCTAAATCCACAAAGAGCAGTAAAACACAGAATCAGAAGCAATCCTGGTCAGCTGATCGCAGCTCACAGAGTTCAGTCAAATCCATCATTAAGAAATGAAAAAAATCTGCCTAGAGCTGGACATCCTCACGAATTGAGTGACCAGACAAGAAGAAGACTGGTAAGAGAGGCCACCAAGACACCTATGACCACTCTGAAGGAGTTAAAAGCTTCAGTGACTCAGATGGGAGAGACTGTACACACAACAGCTGTTGCCTGGGTTCTTCACCAGCTGAAGCTACATGGGAGAGTGGCTAAGAGAAAAACACTGTTGAAAAAAGCTCATGTGAAATCTCACCTGGAATTCATCCAAAGGCATGTGGGAGAACAAGAAACACTGCACACGCCAAAAACACACCATCTCCATTGTGAAGCATGGTGGTGGCAGCATCATGCTCTGGGGATGCTTCTCAGCAGAAGACCCTGGAAGGCTTGTAAAAGTAAAGGGGAATATTAATTCAGAAAAAATATCACTACATCCTGGAGGATAATCTAACTCAGTCTGCAAGAGGACTGGAGCTTGTAGAAGATTTATTTTCCAGCAAGACAACGGCCCCAAGCATGCAGCAAAAGCTACACAGAAATGGTTCAAAGACAAAAAGGTGATTGTTCTGAATTAGCCAAGTCAAGGCCCAGATCTCAATCCAACTGACAATTTGTGGCTGGACTTGAAAAGAGCTGTTCATGTCTGATCCCCGAGCAACCTGACAGAGCGTGAGCTGTTTTTCAAGGACGAATAGGGAAAAATTGCAGTGTCTAGGTGTGCCACCCTGTCTGAGACATACCATACAAGTACAAGTACTGTGATTCCAGCCAAAGTTGCATCTACTAAATACTGACCTAAAGGGGGTGAATATTTATGCAAACATTTGTTTTATCTTATATATTTTTAATGAATTAACATTAGTTTGTAAAACTGTTTTCACCTCGACATGAAAGAAGCTTTTTACAAATTCTTGTCAAAAAGGCCAAATTATATTGACCACAATTCCATTCATTAAAGCAATTAATTAATTAAAGCTTTCTTAAGGGACACCCTTCATAGCAGGGAGTTCTGACTGCAGAATGTCGCATACAGCAGTCCTGGTACATAGCTGCAGTTCAACAAGTTGAAATCAGAAGCTACCGAGCTCACTTTTGTAGTCGATTCTGATGATGATCAGACATGTGTCCATGTGCTGCTCTGAAGGCATTTCATTTTTCTTTTATCTAACTAGCAGTACTTTCTGTGCTGAAAAAGCAGTGTTTTGTGAGATAAAGAAAAGATGGAATGGTGCATGATCTGGATTATCCCCACTTACTATCTGAAAGTGAAAGTCCATTTCTGATTT
The DNA here is from genome assembly GCA_015106775.1 of Etroplus canarensis. Classification (NCBI taxonomy): domain Eukaryota; kingdom Metazoa; phylum Chordata; class Actinopteri; order Cichliformes; family Cichlidae; genus Etroplus; species Etroplus canarensis. The sequence goes on from VUQH01063791.1 coordinate 11,749, forward strand.
GATGTTTGTGCTTTAGACACAAACATCGAAAAGCAACACAAAACTCAGAGGGGGGATATATTTCAGGCAGGAACATGTAAACTAGAGGTGGGGACATCCCCACTAACCTCCCCAGCAAGTCACACTCTGGAGATAATAACACTTGCTGTTCTTACACCTCACCTTTGCCCTTCACAGATGAAATGGCCTTTAGCCTACCTGAAAATCCAACTTCATATTGGGTATTGCTAACAAAAGAGTTCTCTGTGAAGTGGCCCAAACAAACAAATGTGTCAGGTTTTGGCTGTACTTTGTCCATAAAAAGAAATTACCCACAGCTGTCTTGTGCTTCAGGAAAGGCAAACACATTTTACTCATAACCAAAAAAATAAAAATAAAAATAAAAAATTTGGTACCATGCTCAGAGCCAGAGCTGTAGCTCTGCCTGAGATGACCATATAAATAAATCCTCTCTCCTTAACATCAGACAAGCTCAAGAGTATAAAATACTGTTAGAGAACCATTTAGAGCAGTCTGAAGCCTTAGTGTTTAGCTCACAGGGATACATTTTCTGACTTCATTATTTGAATGTTATTTCATGTTCAATATGAGGGCCCATCATCGTAGCAATATAAAAGTAAAGGAGAAGCAGAACAGACCAGGGGTAAGTGGAATTTTGACCTGAAGGTGGCTCTGAATGAGAATCACCAATGTGACTACACTTTACATTCAGCAGAAGTTGAATGTGAATACCAACTTTCATCCAACAAACAGTTAGGACACTTCAGTGAAAACCAAAAATGTCAATCTCATTGTGGGGGCTAGAAGAAAAAAATTGGATCAGCAAGGTTTTGGAATTGACTGATCCATCTAAATGTGACGATATCAGCTGAAGAGGTGAGGAGATATGCTGACACTGATGTGTTGCACTCAACTCTGGTGCTTCACTGGGTATTTCATTTTATTTTTCAGCTCATTCTTTTGGTTTCATGTCTCTGAACTGCTGTCACAGCTGTTTTCACTCAGTTCATAATAGATCACATGTATGCTACCTGCTCAGAACCAGCTGGAATACAAAATTAACAACTAGTGAAGAAAGAGAAACACGATTAACCAAACCAGAGAGACCAAGTTTGATTTTATGACAATGTCACCTGTATCACTGATGATTCACTGGTGGTCTTTTACTTCTTCTTCTTTTGACTACCCCTGTTAGGGGTCACCACATCGGATCATCTGCCTCCATCTCACCCTATCCCTTGCATCCTCTTCTGTCCTCCTTCACTACATCCATGAACCTTCTCTGTGGTCTTCCTTTTCTCCTCCTGCCTGGCAGCTCCATCCTCAACATCCTGTGTCCAATATATCTGCTATCCCTCCTCTGAACATGTCCAAACCATCTCAGCCTTTCCTTTCTGACCTTATATCCAAACTTCTCAACCTGAGCTGTCCCTCTGATGTACTCCTTTCTAATCCTGTCCATCCTGGTCACTGCCTGTGAAAATCTCAACATCTTCAACTCATCAGTGCCACCATCTCCAAACCATACACCAGAGTAGGTTCTCATTACTGTCTTGTAAACCTTCCTTTTCACTCTTACTGGCTGGGTTGATAGTTCATTGATGATCATCATAAATGTTTGGTTCTAAATAATTGATTACTTCTGTGTTTTTTAGTAAAATGAGGGGGACCTGCACAACATTAGGTGGGATATTTTAGTGATGTGAATGATTGTTATACCAAATTGCTTTGCTCATTTGCTTTGGCATTATGATTTATTGAAGGTTAAGAGCTTTTGGACATTCAAACATGTGATTTGGAGTATTACCTAAATGGTATTTAAAGTCAAAGCTTGTAGTTACATTAACTTCAGCATTAACGCCAACATGAAATACGCAAGCTATCCATGTGTTATGTATTGCTACAATACAGTGGCGTTGCTTTACATACTATAGACTACGAATCCTGAGATGATACTGCTGGAAAGCAGGGAGAAAAAACAAGCGAGGTTGGACTATGAAGACTTGCTTGTTGGAAATCTTGCAACTGTATCAGTCTGACCTATCTGTCTTTGTGCTCACATGTATACATTAGTACTTTTTCCTCTAGATTACCTCACGATAAGCTTCCAACCATGTACATGAATGTTGTTGGCCAAACGTGAGATTTTAAGACAAGCTCGGCTGTACTTGTTTACAATGCAACATGAGACTGCTGTCTTCTTTTGTCAGATGCTTCCACTCTGGAAAACATTTTTAGCACTTATTAGCGTGCATGGAAGGCCAACATGTGGAGACAAAATGATGCGATTTCAAGTGTATCCACATTAACATGGACATAACCTTGGAGACAGAATGACAGCGGGGAGCAAATCAGACAATGAGGTGCTGAAATCTCCCTGCTGACTGAGAGAGAGAAAAGGAGACAGTTTCTACTTATTCCACCTTGTCTGACCTTTTCTTCACCCCCCCCTTGTCCCCACACCCCCTGCCCCCTTTGTTTCTCTCGGTGCAGCA
>VUQH01063821.1:0-11782 GCA_015106775.1 Etroplus canarensis
GAGGGACTAGAAAGAGAGATCATATTTCCCCTATATTAGCTTCTCTTCACTGGCTCCCTGTTAAATCCAGAATTGAATTTAAAATCCTTCTACTCACTTACAAAGTCTTGAACCATCAGGCCCCATCCTATCTTAAAGAACTCATTATACTATATTTTCCCAATAGAGCACTTCTCTCTCAGAGTGCAGACCTACTTGTGGTTCCTAAAGTTTTTAAAAGTAGAATGGGAGACAGTTATTGAAGCTGCCATGCTCAATGGCACATCTGTGGGTAAAGTATGACATTTTTTTCTCCAATGGATTTTCAGGAAATGCTATTAAATATTCAGTTTCTGTGTTATATGTCAGGACAAGATGAAGAGTGATTTATTTACATTTACATTTTGTGAGAAGCCGATTGAGTCTAATGATGAATTAAATGCAGAGTTGAGCCTGTCATTTTCAACATCTACATGAATGTTAAAATCACCTCAATAATTATTTTATTTGAACTGAGCACAAAATTCATTCCAATTCAGTTTTATTTATATAGCACCAATTCACAACCAAAGTTGCCTCAAGGTGCTTCACACAGTAAGGTAAAGATCCTACAAGATTAGAGAGAAAACCCCAACAATCATACAGATACAAATCAGATATAAACTCTGAGAATTCATGTAAAAACTCTGAATAAGGGACAGGTGGACAATAGACAACAAATAATGTTTTAGTGAGTACTGCACTACTGAAATCATTATTTGCTCTCACCATATGTATTTTGCAGTTTACTCTCAAATGTAAACAGGGACACCAAGGTTATTCCAGCACTATAGTTGAAGACATTTAGCAGCTTAACTTTAGGTTCATTGACATGAAGCTGTGATTTTGAAAACATATATACAGGAAATGGAAAAAAAATCTTGCCTTTTCTCTACCAGACAAAGATATTTCAGTTTTTGTGTCTGATGTCCTTGAATTGTCTCTCACAGGTGTGCAATACACTGCGGCAGTCCACAGCTGCCTGAAGTGGATAATCCACAAACCTTGCTGTTCACTTCTTTCACTATTTTCTTTATTTGAAAATGTATAGTTCCCTGTGAATGCCTATGAACTATCAAAAGTGGTTAAAGTTAAGTTGTTAAAGGTAACCTTGTGAGAGTTCATATCTTTCTGTTTTTCCTGTTGTATAGTTTCTAGTTGCTTCCATTATGGCTGTAAACACTGTGCTTTGAATATTCACATGGCTGTGCCTTCCTGCTTTCACAGATTCATGACAAATGCATAGTTTTGGATATTTACAAAGCCCATTTCCAGGAAAGTTGGGATATTTTCTAAAATTCTGTAAAAATGAAAATCTGTGATATTCATTCAGATGAAACTTCATTAAAATAATAAAAGTCCAAAGCAAAGGCTTTCAATAGTTTTACTGACCATCTTCACTGTATGTTGTAAATGTACACAAATATAATATATAATGTGATGCTGCAACACTTTCATGTAAAGCTGGGATGTTGGCATGTTTCCACTGTGCTCCATCACCTTTCCTTTAATAACACTTTTAATGGTTTGGAATTGAGGACACTGATTGCTCTAGTTTTGCAGCTGGTAATTCCATCCATTCTTGCTTGATGAAACACTTGAGTTGCTCAGCAATCTGTGCTGCATGGTCTGATTCTCTTCCTCATGATGCTCCAAACATTTTCAATAGGAGATAGACGGACAGATTTTTTTTTTCAAAAACAAGCTGAAATGTGACTCATCTGACCACAGCACACGGTTCTAGTTTTTCAGTCCAACTGACATGAGCTCGAGCCCAAAGTTCTCATGACTGTTTCAACATTGAGTTCATAATTGGCTTCCTCCATGCATAATACAGTTTTAAGTTGCATTTCTGGATGCAGCAAAGAGTTGTCTAAAGTGACAATGGTTTTCTGAAGCCTTCCTAAGACCAGGTGGCTGTATTTAGATTAGATTAGATTTAGATAGCCTTTATTGTCATTGTACAGGCATCTACACAAGCACCACATTTGAAGGTGCATTTAAGGTAAAACATGGATTTAACAAAAAATATATAGGAAAAACATAAGCACGCATAAGAACATAGAGAATACAATTAAAGCTAAGCAAAGACATTTATGAGTTACATACATGGTAATAACAAATGTGGGCAGTGAGTATACTGTTATAACACTGCTATTTTAAGTATTGCACATTACTATCAAAGTTCAGAGCAGATGATAACTAATGTGGGTATGAAGAGTTCCGACAGCCCCTGAGTAGAAGGTGTTTTGTAGTCTGTTTGTTCTGGCCTTTATACGCCTACATCTTTTAGCAGAGGGCAGCAGGCTGAGCAGGTGATGTCCGGGCTGGAGGTGGTCATGGTAGATCTTCTATGTTCTGGAGAGCCACTGAGAGGTAGCCATGTCATCCAGAGAAGACAGAGGACAGTCAGTTGTCTTTTCAGCATACCTTATCAAATTCTGGGGCTTCTCCTTGCTGGCCGCTGTGCAGCTGTCATACCACACTGTAATGCAGTACACCAGGAAGCTCTCACCCTAGAAGGTCACCATTAGCCTTTTCTCTAGTCTGTTCCCTCTGAGTAATCTCAGGGAATTGATTCTCTGCTAAAACTATTGTGTTATTCAACCAAGAGAAGTCCTCAGAGGTATGAGTCCCCAGGAATTTAAAGGAGGGGACCCTGTCTATGCCTTCTCCATTGTAGAAGGGGGTGGCGTCAGCTTTGTTCCTACTAAAGTCCATAACTTGGTGTTGAGAGACAAGTTTTTTCTTGGACACCGCTCTGACAGCTGCTATACTTCGTACCTATAGGTCCACTTGTATCCCCCCACAAGTTATGAGCCCACCAAGGTAGTCTCATCCACAAATTTAATTATCATGTTGGAGGGGTGGGTGGGGGTACAGTCATAGCTAAAGATGGCATATGGGAGAGAATTTAACACACAGTCCTATGGAGCCAGTGCTAAGCGCACAATAAAAGTGAAGGAACTGCATCTTGACAGACTCTGGGCAGTTAGAACATCCTAATCCAGGTACATGTAGCAGGGAGGATGTTCATCGCAACCAGCCTGTCCATTAGGATGTTGGGTATGGTGGTATTAAAAGCCAAACTGTAGTTGACATACAGCATTGTGGAGATGGTGTCATCAGTGGGTTTGTTTGCTCTAAATGCAAACTGATGTGGGTCGAAGGCAGGAAGGAGGCAGTCTTTGATGTAATGTAACATGAGTCTTTCAAAACATTTTGGAACCAAAGGCATTAATAGAATGTGTCTATAATCACTGAGGCTATCGATAGTGGATTTTTTAGGGACAGGAATTGTAGTTGATTTGAAGGATGGTGGGACAGTGGTGTGGACCAGAGAAAGATCAAAGATCTTGGTAAAGATTGCAGAGAGCTGGTCGGCACAGGTTTTGAATACCCCACCAGGTACTCAATCAGGTCCAGCGGCTTTCTTTGTATTCGCAAACCTGAGCACCGAGCTCACTTGATGTTCCTGGAGAGTATGAATGTGTGATCTTACGGTCTGTGGCAGTGAAGCAACTGTGTAGGGTTGTTTCCCCACAGTGGACAAAGAAATTTTAGGAATGTCACCAAGGCCTTAGCATGAACAGTTACTGAGGTGTTTTCTTTATATTTGGTGAAGTGTTTAATCCATGCCCCACTTGACGTGGGTTGTTGTTTAACAGTTGGTCCTCTCTTTTTCTTTTGCTGGCAACCTCAGCTTCTTTTATGCCTCTCTTCATGTTTGCTCTCACTTTTCTGTACGATTAATTAAGCTGTGTCTCCTGAAGGCACCGAGATCACTGATGTTAATCAGTGTTTTTTGACTTTGCCCTTTATGCACAGTGGAGTCTCCAAACTCTCTGAATCTTTGACAATATCCTGCACTCTAGATGCTGAGTGACCAAAATTCTCTGCAGCCTTGCATTGAGAAATGTTCCTTTAGAACTTTTGAACAGTTCTTTCACAAATGTGGGCACAAAGAGGTGAGTCATGACCCATCCTTGCTTGCAAAGACTGATGGATGCTACTTTTACACCCAGTCATGATACCTCGTCACATACCCTTCCTTCAAGATGACCCCTACTCCATTCCTCTTCCTACCTACACCATAGTAGAACAGTTTGAATCCACCTCAGATGTTCCTGGCCTTGCTTCCCCTCCACCTGGTTTCTTGCACACACAATATATCTACCTTCCTTCTCTCCATCATATCAGCAGCTCTCTCCCTTTACCAGTCACAGTCCCTGCATTTAAAGTCCCTACTCTCACCTCCACCCTCCTACCTTTCCTTGCCTCTCTCCCGCTCCTTTGTCTTCGGTCAACAGTAGCATAGTTTCCACCCTGTTGGCTAACGGCACCGGAGGCGGTCGTTGTAAACCATGTCCTTGATCGATCCGGTATGGAAGTTGTATTAATGTAGAAAATCATTTGAACTCCACTCCACCCATGTCTACATCTACATCCATGTCACCAACAAGCTGACATGCATGTCTAATAATGCCTTGATTAGCACGCAGAGACGGGAAAGCAATCAATGTTCTCTCAGACTTTGGATGACATGTCTTTTGAAGTAGTTCTTTATTAGTCCATTGTGGTCTTTACACCTCCAAGACAAACCATTCAACTGTACATGCTTTAGATTGTTTTGGAGAAACAGGTTAATTTAAGGTTGTGTCAACATGTATGCCTACATGTCGCCTATATGTCTGTGTTTGCAGTATATTCTCTGTATAATTGAAGTACTGTAGGTGGTTTTAGGCTGAATCAAGTCATGAGTTGCGTGACTATCACAGGATGATGCCAGTCAGGTGCCTCATAACCAATCCTTCAAAGGTTGTCTTATGTAACTCACACACATGTAGCAGTCACATGGACAAGAGACTAAAACAAAGAGCAGTGGGAAGAGAAGGAGGGCCAGCTCAAAGCAGATGGACAGGACACTGCTGTCATCAAGTTTCATTAATATTTAGCAGGACTTTTTGCAGTGAAGACAGAGGTTTGCTGTGAGTGTGTTTATGTGACTGTATGTTCAAACATGTCTCTGTGGTTTTTGTTTTCTTTTTATGTGTGTTTAAGACATTCAAATTACTGTAAAGACATTTTGGAACAATACACTTATTCATTTCAACCCTTTTGTGTATGCATGCATGTGTTGGTCAAACAGGTCTTACAGGCAGCCCCCCACCCACCCACACACACGCACACGCACACGCACACACATACACCTCTCCAAGCCTCGTGCTCTTTGTGCATGTCTTTGTATTTATGCAAAGATGATTAGCAGGTCAAACAAGAAGGTCCCTCTGCTGAGCTACTTCACCTGCATGTGTGTCTCTTTATGTGTGTGTGTGTTTGGAGGGGTCATAGTGGGGGCTCCCCAGCATTTTGTCATGGCACACTTGACAAAACAAAGACAACTCACTTTTCTGGTCCTCTGCCACATTCCATATTCAGAAACAAGTCGGGGCTCTGGCTGCAAGGACCTGATAACACCTCCTCTCTCCCTTTTTCTCCTGGGTGTTGTGGTGGTGGTGGTGGTGGTGATGATGGAGTGCTTGGGGGGGCTCTTCACTCCAGACAGACCATGCCATTCGAATGCAAAGCCTCAGCTGCCACAAATCCAAAACCCCCACCCCACCGCTCCCACCACTGTTCTATTATTTCGTTGGATTTCACAGCTATTTTTAGCTGGCTAAGCCATCCAAGGATCTCCACTGGAGATATGTCATCAAAACCCGGCCACCACCCAATGCAGTCATTAACATAAAAATTAAAAAAATCATATGCAGAGAAAATAGGTGAATAAATGAATGAATGAATGCATAAATAACTGAAAATTTCTAAAGCTCCTCCCTGCCAACCCTCTCCTTTTATTTTTTCACTGCTTAAAAAAAAATGAAATAAGGCTGTTTGGGTCTTATTGGATTATTTGTTTAGAACAAACATAACATGGTTACAAATGACTCACAACATGACAGAGATGGAAAAAAATGAGCACTGTTAACAGGATGGGAGGGTATGTGTATGGTCCTGATACAAGGTGTTACAGTTGTTCATTTGCATGTTCCTTTTTTGCATGTCCAAAAATGTGATCCCTTCCAAAGCTCAGAGGAAATGCCGACCACACGTCGGGCAGCTGGAAGCAACGGGATGAAAAAAGGATCTGATGTAACACTTTCAAATACAAAGCAGATGGAGGTGAAGATGAGACAGACCAAGGTTCAATTTAGGTTTTGTAGAAATGGCTTTGGATGTCTCAGAAATGGAAGCCTCTCTGTGGAAGGTGGCAGTTTATGCTGGTTTCAAACTGTTGTCCACATCTACATATATTTACTCAGTGCCAAGAGTAAATGTCAAATACACCAATGTTGCACATATAACATAATAAATTTCCATCAAGGGCAAATATGTAATGAGCTTATGACACAAACTGAACCAAAAGCAAAGCTGTCGACCCATGTATTCTCCCAAAACACCTGAAATTAAAACTTGCCAAAAGCACTGGCTATATGGTGAACTACTGTTACAGCCAGAAAGGGTATTGAGCTTACCTCTAAGTGGGGAAAAAAGAAATTTGTTGTGTTTGTTTTATAAGATTTTTATGTCTGAAACTATGAGTTAGTTGTAACATGCATGTGTGAAAGGGACATAGCAGGGAATGAGGTGAACCAGATTGTGATCCTCCCCCTGCTCAGTGGATTAGATTACAGTCTGGCTCACCTCACTCCCTGTTATGTGCCTTTAATCAAGAGGCAGCCTGTGACCATGAGGACAGCGAGGAGATGGTCATAGGAGGCTCTGGAGACACCACAGAGCTGTTTTGAGGAGGCTGACTGGCAGATATTTTGTGAGCTGCAGGAAGAGGACATTGATGGGTCACAGAATTAATCACAGACTATATGAACATTTGCGCTGATGCCATAATCCCATCAAAAACTGTAAAGTTTTACTCAAACAAAAACCTTGGGTGACAAGGGACATCAAAGCACTCCTCAACAGGAAGAAGAGGGTCTTCAGGGCCTTTAAATCTGGAAACAGGAAGGAGCTGATAACAGTTTAAAGAAAACTAAAGACAACAATTAAGGTGGCCAAAGATAAATACAGGAGGACACTGGAGTGGAAGCTCCAACAGAACAATATGAGAGAGGCATGGAGTGGCATGTAAACCATTACTGGTTTGAGAACAAACAGTGGCAGGGGAGTTGAAGGCAGTGTAGACTGGACCAATGATCTAAAGCCCCTGTCACACCTTGGCAATTTAACAAGCGTATGCCCACATAATAAAAAAGCTGCAAATACGCTGCTGTACATGGAATAAGTTATTGGTATGCTTAGTATAAGTTAAGAGCATGCTGAAGTACGCCCGTATATGTCATAGTACAGCGAGATCGAAAAATTTTGAGCATGCACAAAATTTCCGACGTTTGCCAGCGCATGACTCATACATTCCGCATACGTGGGCCATATGTTGCAGGTACATCATGCCTACATTGACTCACAGGTCGAAATATGTTGAGATAATGTCTAAATGTACCTTTCGGCTGCTCCCTTGTATTCTCCATCAAGGGGTTGCCACAGCAGATTAATCTGCATTGGTAATTTGGCAGAGGTTTTACCCCGGATGCCCTTCCTGACGCAACCCTCCATGGTGAGAGGGGCTTGTGTCCCCACCTGGAAATGAACCAGGGATCTTTTGCTTCAAAGGCGAATGCGTAAACCACTATGGTACCAGGGAGACACGTTGAGATAATGTCTAGCGTACCAAAAACATATTAACCTATGAATGGGCTTCACGATGTTATACGCAATACGCTAGCATTTACTGGTATTATGTTCTATATATGTAAGCAATACATTATGCATCCATATAACATCATTGTTCTGCATATGCCAGCATTTTGGAGGAATTTGGATACGTCTGCATATGCTTGTTAAATCATTATGGTGTGACAGGGCCCTAAATCTGTTCTTTAATAGATTTCACTCTGTGGCATTGGCCCACACCTCCAACCCTCCTACTGTTGACCTGCAACCACCAGTCACTCCCTCTCTCTCCCAACCTCCTCCTCATCGTCCCACAACTTCCTTCCCTGACCCCCAGTCTCATGACACTCTTCACACCCTCCATCCTAACACCTCTACCCCTCCCTCACTTGTCAGCATCACTGCTGACCAGATCCAGAGACGGATGATGAGACTCCACTCAGGCAAGTCTACAGGCCCTGATGGTGTGACCTCCAGGGTCCTCAAAGCTTGTGCCCTCGAGCTTTGAGGAATAATGCGTGATGTTTTCAAGTGGGGTTTATTCTGAAAAAGGTCCTTGTGCTGTGGAAGAGGTCATGCACAGACACACAACAGACTTTAACTACTGCACAAAGACCTGCCACCTTCAGAAGTTTCTGATGACTCTGCAGTAGTGGGGTGTATGAGAGAGGGTGATGAGGCAGAGGACAGGACCATAGTGGACAACTTTGTCACATAGTGTGAAGAGAACCATCTGCAGCGTAATGTGACAAAGACTAAAGAACTGGTTGTGGACATGAGAAGGACCAAAACACCAGTGAATCCTGTTTCCATCCATGGGGTCAATGTGGAGTTAGTGGGGGACTACAAATACCTCGGTGTCCACACTGACAATAAAATGGACTTCATTAAACACACAGAAGACATCTACAAGAAGGACCAGAGTGTCTCTATTTTCTGAGATAATTGATCTGCAAGGACAGTAATGTCACAGGTGTGGAGCTGGACTCTCTGACAGTGGTGTCAGAGAGGAGGACGCTGTCTAAGTTAAGGACAATATTGAACAACCCTTCACAGCCTCTCCATGATGTGCTGGACAGACACAGGAGCACGTTCAGCAGCAGACTCATTCTACCATGATGCTCCACAGAACGCCACAGGAAATCATTCCTACCCATGACACCTGGACAATTTTCTTTCTATCACTGTGTCTTGTACATATTGTATATAGTCTTTAACTTTGGAGTTATTTATGTTACATATTGCACATAAATGTTTATACATTTTAATCTTCATTTTTCTGTCTGTCAGATTTATATTTATTCATATCTAAGCATCTGTAACAAATTGTAATTTCCTTCTGGACTTAATGAAGTGTCCTGATTCTGATTTCACATTTTCTCATATAGTATGATTGTATGAATTAAGACAAAATTATCTAAACATTATGTTGGAAGACAAAAATAGTGTAAATTTTCATGAGTAAATAATTGTGTCAGACATATAAATTCATTTCTTTTATATAGTATTCCTAAGGCTTTACACCTTGATGGAAATGTTCAGATTGTCATTTAGTTTGATCTCTCACTCCCAGCTCATCACATAATGAGGCATGATCAGGACTCCTTAGCATCACTTTCAAACACAGTGTGTACCCCACAGTGTCTTTTTTAATGCATTATTGCTGTGAACAGACACATTTTATGTCAAACCACAATTTTTTTATGAAGTTAACCAAGTTCAGTTTGTGTCTAAACCTAACCAAACAACAAGAAACAAACCAAATCAATGAATGTGAAAATAAACAGGAAGAGAAAAACCCCTGAAACTAAGAGCAAACTCAAAGTGCTCACAGGACAAGAACTAGGATCTCCTGGTAGTTTTCTGACACCTTATTGCTGTCTGTATTCAGTATTTTTATGGCTGTTGAGTAGGGTGGCAATCACTAAAAAGGTGTTTGAATGAGTGTATGAATGGATTGGCGAGATTAATTTAAAATGTATCAGAGGTATGAAAGTGCAGAAAATGCAAACACAGTAAAAATATCTCTCATATGCAGCTTCATATACAGCCAGGCTAGATCTGTAAGTCTAACCCTCAGTGCCTGTCAGCCAAGGAGTTTAGATCTGCTAATGTATTGGGACTCATGCTGCTCGCTGTGTCTATGGCTGTGTCATCACTGCTTATATTTGCAAGGTGTTTATTCTGTCAATGACTTGAGTGTTTGCCCAGCTGGCACAGTTTCTGTCCCTGGCAGCACCAGTGCAGGCGGAGGGCTCTAGGCCTCATGGAGGGGGGGCACAGTTGCATTGTTAGTGGGGGGGAGCTTAACAGAAAGTGTAAGATACTCATCTACTCTCTTTCCTCTTCCATCTCACACACACCTTCTATGACATCTCTACCATTCCCTTGAACCTTTACCAGAGCATCTTCTGCTGAGGAGGTGGTGATGGCAAGCCGACCAGCACAAGCGCATATCAATGCAAGTCCAAAAGCTGCTACCATTTGCCATCAAGGCGTCCCACACTCCTCCTACTCCCCCAGCCAAAGTGGGGCGGCTTAGCCCCCACATAATCCCTATTGACTGCCTATTGCTTTGTCTGCCAATTCTCAGCATTGGATTTGTCTCACTCGATGATGCGCTCCACTCCACTTCTCCCACATTAATCCATACTGTTATTACTTTTCAATACCAACACTAATTATTACCCCCCTCCACCTATTCTTCCAACCCCACCCTGGCATTGCCAAATATGCTATTTTTGATGTAAAACAACAGTAAAATAGGAATAAATGAGTGAACAGCCATTGACTAGAGGCCAAGCACAACAATGCAGTTAATTCCATCCTTTAGCTGCTGACGAATCAACTGCTGGCTGTGAAACAAGTGTGAAATGCAATGTTGGGTACAATGCTTGGAAAGAGAGCACGGAGCTATGCTCAGGCCATTCTCACTACTGAGCTGAGATGTGCCAGCTTTTAGGTTCAACCTGCACATCTGTGTCTGCAACAGACATTTTTTCAGTGTTGTCACTATTCTTGGTACAGTTATCACTGCCATAATGTTTTAAGGTGTACATGCCTGGATCATCAGGTTTCAGACCCTTTTGCACAACGTTTGGTGGGTTCTAGCCAGCTTGTTTACTTTTTTCCCTTTCTTTCATAACATTAATCCATAGCAGTCATCTCAAGACGCTTTGCACTGAAAGGTAAAGACTGTACAGTACTAAAGAGAAAACCACAACATATTCTTCAGCACAGTCTGAACAATCTTCTGCTCTTTAAGCAGTCTTCAGGAGTAGCTCTCCAGGCTTCTTGAAGGACATTCCAAAGCTCTTCTTTGGATGCTACTTCTATAATGCTGAGGTCCATCCATCCCTCCATCAGGTCTGTTGCCACTGATGTTCAGCCCATTTCTTGTGTAATTTTCATACCTCAGGCTTTTCTCCCTGTTTCCCTTCCTTAAGACTGTCTTCTTGACAGCCACCCTTCCACTGAGACCATTTCTGATGAGGCTTCAATGAACAGTAGATGGATCAACTGAAGGTCAAGATGCATCTCAGGTCCTGTGTCAGGTCTTTTTTGGCTTTTGAATTTCTGAGTTATGAGAGTCCCTGTAGAGAAAAGTACAGGCTCTGAAATATATCTAAAGTATAAAAGTATAAAAGTTGTCTGACCATTTCTTAATAACATTTGAGTTTACAATAATGGATTACACAGTGCTGGGGAGAAAATTTCACTACAGTAGATGTTTATCATACAGTGCTGTAACTAAATTTAAATAAATGATTCGACCTTCACCATTATTTTCGTCAATGCCATGTGCCAACACAATGCAGGACAGCTACCTAAACTTTACTTACACTGAGGTTGATTATCTTGTTAATAGTCTCACAACCTCACTACGTACAACTCTGGATACTGTAGCTCCTCTGAGAAAGAAAGTGTCATGGTCCGTCTTTAGTTTGGGTTTTTGTGTGTTTTTTGAGTTCTGTTTGTTTCATTTCTTGCCCCATGCCTTGCCTGTTCTCCGCTG
>VUQH01063843.1:0-12594 GCA_015106775.1 Etroplus canarensis
GTGTGCTGGGGAGGTAGCACCAGGAAGGCAGACACCAACAGACTGGAAAGACTGATTAGACGGGCTGGCTCTGTGGTTGGAATGGAGCTGGAGTCTGTTGTGGCAGTTGCAGAGAGGAGGACACTGGACAAGCTGCTGGCCATCACTGATGAAGTCAGCCACCCTCTGCACGCCACCATCACAGCGCGGAGGAGCTCGTTCAGCAGCAGGCTGCTGTCACTGAGCTGCTCCACGGACAGACTCAGAAAATCCTTCCTACCCAGGGCCATTAGACTGTATAACAGCACACTAGGGAGGGGCAGAGGAGGAGGGGCATGTAAATAAAATAGGCAAATGTCAAATTATATCAGTAATATATAATATTATTATTATGTTGTTATATATTTATTCAACCTGTACTTCATATTCATACTTATATCCATTGTTTCTGTGTGCTTCACTGTTTCTGTGTTTAAATGTGTGATGTATATAGTCATCCTATACCCTATGCCACCTATGCTTATGTACATATATTTATTTTTTATTTTTCATTTTTCATATTCATACGTAAGGATACTTACAGAGTGTCTGCAACATAAGTAATTTCCCCCCGGGGATTAATAAAGTATTCTGATTCTGATTGATTACGTCAAGACTAACACTATAGGAGGAATAGAGATTCTTGTGAACTGTGGATGGATGGATGACAGATGCCTCCCTGTGGCATTAGCACATCAGTCCCTATGCCAGATGAGCTAAAAACAAAAGATGTGAATAGGGACCTGACTCCAACCAGATCCAAATCATATTCAGCCAACACAAATCCAAAATAAGCCAGTGAATTAGTAGGTTTTATAAACATAAGCTTTTCCTCCTGAACAGTATGTGTAGTTATTTAGGTGGAAAAGTATCCCTTTCGCTTTGCACACAGGGTTTTAACTCAGTCAGTGAGATTACTTTTTTCTTCCAGAACATCTCTGACAGAAGACAAATCACAAATAGAATTTGCATAACAAGGCTGCGAAGAGTCTCAAAAGCGTCCTTGTGTCTCTGTGGACAGAGAGGATTTACAAAACAAATGCAGCATTGTGATCACTGTCTGGTTAAAGACAGACAAGTTCAGGGACTCTCCACAGACCCCCAAACTGAACAGAGACGAAAAACATTAGCTTTTTCAATTTTAGGAACCAGATTTGAATTTGCATTGAGATGGATTACAAGCTTGGATATGAACATGGAATCCATCTTGAGGGGAACAAAACTGTCACATTTA
Source organism: Etroplus canarensis (assembly GCA_015106775.1). Taxonomy (NCBI): domain Eukaryota; kingdom Metazoa; phylum Chordata; class Actinopteri; order Cichliformes; family Cichlidae; genus Etroplus; species Etroplus canarensis. The sequence goes on from VUQH01063843.1 coordinate 1,253, forward strand.
GAAAAACAATTTCTTCTTAAGAAACAAATGTTTTCAGAACTACTTTCTGGGTGTCTTGAAGATCTGCCTTTCTCTGTTTTATATGTGGATGCATGTTTGCAGCAGATCTTTATGTGGGATTATTTAATCATGCCATCATTAATAATAATGATTTGTGTCTCTGCAACCTGCAAATTTCCTGATAGGCTGTCAGTGTTCATGGTTTATGTCTTGTCTCTTACCTCTCCAGGAAAGCCCTGTCCATTGAGGAGGTGCTCTGAACCTTGAGCGTCTTCACTCCCAAAGTGGATGCGAACCTCTTCCAGCCGGTAGCTGTAACCCAGTGGGCCCCCAGAGATGTTCACCAGATGGGCTTTGTCCGGCCGCAGGGACACGTGCTTCCCTGTGTTGTACATGGTGCCTCCCAGCTTATAGAGAAACAGACAGAAAGGGAAGGGGGGGGAACGAAACAATGGCTGTTAGTGATTTTTACCACTATGTCCTCATGAGATGTGAACGCACCACAGAGTAAACTCATGAGTAGATAAATATGATAAGTTTTTGTACCTTAAATGGCACCAATTACAAAAGAACTGGATAGGAAGTACTGGGACCCAGTCAGTGCTCTGAATACGGTGCTGGATAGTTTTTGCACAGAAGCTGGTCAGGAAGAAACACCCTATAAATTGCCAGTTCTCATATTAAACATTAAACATACAGTAATTTGGTCTATTAATCTAGTGTCCCCGGTAGTGTAGTGGTTTGTGAATTCACCTTTGAAGCAAGGGACCCTGGTTTGATTCCAGGTGGGGACACAAGCCTCTCTCACCATGGAGGGTTGCATCTGGCATAAAACCTCTGCCGAATTACCAATGTGGATTAATCTGCCGTGGCAAACCCTTGGTGGAGAACGAAAGGTCTCCAACCACCAAGCCCAATACTGGTTGGTGGATCATTTGATACCGAGCTGCACAGAAAGAATAAAAATGTTTTCAAAAGCTCATTTTATTGAATATCATAGTCTGCAGGGTGTTTTGTTTTGAAAAATGACCACTTCGCTGTAGTCTGTGCCACTTTCATGCCCCAAAGGGGAACACCCAATGATGAGACAGCAGAAGACTCCAAGACTGCCAACAAAAAGAAAGCTGCATTTAAAAGAAAATACCAAGAGTCCTACTTAAATTATGGGTTCAATGCAACAGGTGTTTCACATGCTCCAAGCCTGCTCTGTGTAATATGTGGTGACCGGCTATCCGACGAGTCCATGAAACCTTCAAAACTCCTTTTTCAGCTACCACTATAGCTAGAGGAATTAATGAAATAGCTCAGGACACTGAGACGCAGCTGTATAAGAGGATTAATGAGTCATCGTGGCACACAATCCAGGTTGACCTAGCCTTCCGATGGTGGAAACAAGGCAACAATGCTTGCTGTTGTGTGTTTGTTTTCAAGAGGATGTGCATGAGGATATGTTATGTGTATTATTGTTGTTAACCAACACCACAGCAGCAGAAACTATTCATGTCTCTGGATGATTACATATCAGGAAAACTGAATTGGTTAGCTTGCATGGGGTAGCAACAATGACTGGACGGCTTTCTGGTCTCACTATTTGGATCAAGGAAGTCGCATTTAAATCATCCATAGAGGGACGCTGCCAAAAATGTCACCTAAACTTAACTGTGCTTTGAATAATGTGATTAAATTCATGAACCACTTAACTTGCATCTTTGCACACAGACCACAAGCGTCTTCTTAAATGCACTGACGTTAGATGGCTAAAGGGAGATCGCCGGCTAGAGTTTTTGAGTTGAGCCGATCCAGAGATTTTTTTTTTTTTTTCTAAAAAAAAAATAAAAAAAACCAGTCAGCACTGGCAGTACATTTCAATAGCACAGAATGGGAAACAAAATTCACTTATTTGTGTGACATATTCAGCCTGCTCAACCAACTCAATCTGTCACTTCATGAGAGAATGACAACTGTCTTCAAGGCGGCAGATAAAGTGGCTGCATTCAAAATCAAACTCGAAATGTGGGGACAGCGAGAGAACATGTTTGACAAGTTTCAGACATTAGCAGGGATTTTGGAACAGAGTGAGCCAGAGACTTCATTCTCCCAGCTGGTCCATGATCACCTGTCTCAGACTTTAAAAGCGTCTGAGTGTTATTCATGAGCAAACTAGATCATTCCAACCTTGCCTGTGCTGGAAGATCAGCTGGTTGAGATTGCAAATGGTGGTGGCCTTAAAAGTATTTTTGAGACAACTGCACATCTCCCAGCATTCTGGATTTAAGTCAAGCTGTAATATCCTGAGTTTATCACAAAAGCACTGAAAACCCTGCTTCCATTTCCAAACACTGCATCATCCTATGGAGTAGGAGCCAACCCCACCTTATGTGGTTGGCTAATTTCTGGCTGAGTTGCTGCTGTTCCCTAATACTTTCATTTTGCAATAATACTACTTGCAGTGCCCTGAAATGGACTCTCCCCATAATAGCTGTGATAGGCCCCAGCACCCCCAAACCCTGAACTGGATAAGCAGCAGAAGAAGATGGATGGATGGGCGGATGGACAGACGGATGGACGGACCACTTACAGCTGATCATAGAATATCTAAGAAAGAAGAAACTTCACCAAATAATCCGTTGAAATGGTAACATCCTATTACAGTACCGTGCTTGATTTCAAATTTAATTTTTTCACAAATATTTGTAAAGGCAGACTGCAATGGCTAGGTGCTGAATTTTATAGGCCTGTGGCTTTGTGATCGAATGAAACACATGAATGCATCGAATAAGAGGTGTTGTCCAATACTTTTTTTCTTTCTTTATTTTACCAGGTAAAATCAATTGAGAACAAATTCTCATTTACAATGATAGCATGAGTAGCATGAGTTAGCATGGGTTAGCATGAGTTAGCATAAGTAAATTCACCAACAGGCACTTCTAACTTACTGATAAACAGCAGGAACACTGCAAAAAAGGTGCAAGCTTAGTGCTTGTTGATGGATATCGCAAAAGTCTGTGAGACTCTTTCCTAAAATATTTAGTATAATCTTTTTGACATGTGCTTCAATGTGTGCCTTGATAGAAGCTGACAGAAGCAGCAGAGCAATGCATTAAAATGAATTACTCTGTCACACTTGTAAATATTATCAAATCATGTATTGATGGGTGCATTCATGACTGTACACAGTGGAATCGCTTCTGCAAAACTTTAAAACTGCTGTCAAGTCAAGTTCAGCACCAAGCACCAAGGTTGCATGCATCCTCTGAAACCCACCCTCTACCGATAAGTTTCCTATCATATCAGTAAATTAGAATACACAAAAGGCACTAGCCACATCTTCTGCATGACCCACTTTCTCTTGAGATTCAGTTGTCAGAAAGATGCACAGATATTTTCCTTTAGAAATTGCGAGTATAATTCAAAATTCATTACTCCATCAGTGATGGCAGTTCGTCTTGCCCCAGATGCTGCAAAACTTTTCACTTAATTCAGCCAGCACCGGCTCTCATTTGCTGTGAGAACAGACTCCCTGGGGAGCTATTTTAGTAACTTTAGGAAGTATATGACTGTTTCTGAGCCTCTAGAGCTTTTAGAAGATTCTGCACTCGTGTTTGCAAGGCTTACATGTGTGTGTGTTTTTTTTTAAATTTGTTTTAATGTTGTAAAAAAGTCAAATGTTGGTATATAATGTGATTTGCTATCATTTTCAACATAAAAATTAGCACTTCATACAATTTTAATGGCACAGCACTGGCAACAAACTGTAAAAACATTTTGGACTGTTAATGTGGGCGTTGCTTTTATTATGACTCTTGTGATTTATACAGTACTGCATATGCTACTTAACTTTTTCAGTGAAAGTGCTAATGAGCCACTTCTAACATGGGTAATCCCATTGCCCCCAGCCCCAACAACACCATGGCCCAGTTACAGAAATATATCAACTTTGTCAACTGCCAAAATGAAGAATGAACACTGCAACCAGTGCTGTGTTGTGTGACAGACTTGGCTCTTTAATTATGAAACACAAGGACAATTCCACTTCACTTGTGCACATCCTAAAACTTTGTTGAAGAACATTTTGCTTTTACTACAATGTTCAGTCTTTTCATATGCATTCATATGCTTTCTCAAGATCCACAAAGACACAGTGCAACTCCTTCTGACCTTCTCTATACTTCTTCATCAACACTCTCAAAGCAAACATTGCATCTATAGTACTCTTCCTCAGCATGAAGCCATACTGATGGTCACCTCTCTTCTTAACCCGGCTTCAGCTACTCTTTCCTCTATCTGGGATGTTGATCTGGTCAATTAATAAGGAGGCTGTTAATCAGTTTCAGGAGGTTTGGTGTTCATGAAATCAACGACAGGTGCACTAGAGGGGCAACAAAGAGACCACCCCCAAAACAGGAATGGTTATACAGGTGGAGGACACTGACATTTTTTCCCTCCTCATCTTTTCTGACTGTTTTTTCACTAGTTTTGCATTTGGCTAGGGTCAGTGTCACTACTGGTAGCATGAGGCCATACCTGGACCCTACAGAGGTTGCACAGGTAGTCCAACTCCTCCAGGATGGCACATCAATACGTGCTATTGGCAGAAGGTTTGCTGTGTCTCTCAGCACAGTCTCAAGAGCATGGAGGAGATTCCAGGAGACAGGCAGTTACTCTAGGAGAGCTGGACAGGGCTGTAGGAGGTCCTTAAGCCATGAGCAGGACCAGTATCTGCTCCTTTGTGCAAAGAGGAACAGGATGAGCACTGCCAGAGTCCTACAGAATGACCTCCAGCAGGACACTGGTTTGAATTTCTCTGACCAAACAATCAGGAACAGACTTCATGAATGTGGCCTTAGGAACCCACATCCTCTAGTGGGTCCTGTGCTCACTGCCCAGCACCATGGAGCTCAACTGACATTTGTAATAGAATACTAGGATTGGCAGGTCCACCTCTGGTGCCCTGTGCTTTTCACAGGAGAGAGCAGGTTCACCCTGAGCACATGTGACAGACGCAAAAGGGTCTGGTAAACCCGTGGAGAATGTTACACTGCCTGTAACATTGTTCAGCATGACCAGTTTGGTGGTGGGTCAGTGATGGTCTGGGGAGACACGTCCATGGAGGGACGCACAGACCTCTACAGGCTAGGCAACAGTACCCTGACAGCCCTCCGGTATCGGGATGAAATCCTTATACCCATCGTCAGACTCTACGCTGGTGCAGTGAGTCCTGGGTTCCTCCTGCTATATGACAATACATGACAATACCTGGCCTCATGTGGTGAGTGTATACAGACAGTTCCTGAAGATGAAGGAACTGATGCCATAGACTGGCCCCCCACACTCACCTGACCTAAATCCAATGAGACATTATGTTTCAGTCCATCCGACACCAGCAGGTTGCACCTCAGGCTGCCCAGGGGCTCTTTCATGCCCTGGTCCAGATCTGGGAGGAGATCCCCCAGGGCCCCATTGTCTCATTAGGAGCGTGCATATAAACACACGGGGGCCATACAGACTACTGAGGACCATTCTGAGTTGCTGTAATGAAATTTCAGCAAATTGGACGAGCCTGCTGCATCATTTTTTCACTTTGGTTTTCAGGGTATCTTTGAATTCAGCCTCTGTTGGTTGATCATTTTCATTTCCATCAAACGATGCAGCATCCTTTGGTTTCTAACACATTACCCAGTCCATATCAGTATAGATATCCAGCATGATTTTTTTTTCCCATTGAGATCAGATGTGTTTTCAAAGTGTTCCTTTGATTTTTTTCAGTGTATATATATATATAATGCACAATCAACCACAACAATAACAACATTAATAGATAAGGAAGCTGGTGGGCTATTAAAATATACAAGTGCTGTTTTCACATTCTGCCCTCTTCCTGCTGACTGCGGTATTGATGTAATATTGGAGTCAGTGCAGAGTTCATTTTAGCTGCTTTTTTTTCTTTTTGCGGTACATATCTACAAATGTCTGACTTCTGATGAAACGAGATCAGATAACACAATCTTGCAAGCTAAACCCAGCCTCTTCTTGCCTTCTGCCGAGCACTTCAGCTTGAAAACCTCTCAGGCATCAAAACATTCTGTCAGAAATCTGTGGACGTTGCTATAGACACGAATTCCATATTTTCCCTTACTGTAAATTGACGCCTTGCTGGCTGCACTTCTTTCACCAATTCTTTGCATTTGGTGCAGGGTGGGTGCCCTTAACAGAGAACAAAGAAGGCTCTCCGTGTATGAAGAAGACAGTGAATCTGTTTGTGTGGATTAAAACAGCTTTTCCTGTTGCTAACATGGCCCCAGAGCTGTACGTTGTCAGGTCCTCGCAGCACCCCTGACAACACATAAACTATTAATGCTCTTTACCCGAATCCCAACCATATTTATCATACATATTATATGACATTGCAGCAATCACATATTCATTACTGCTGTTTGTATATAATAAATGAGCAGAAAGCACTCAGCCTCAGTTTAATTGTGGCACTGATGGGGTAGTATAAAATTAAACAATTACTCACCAGCCTGGAATCTATTCACAGCATAATCCTCAAAGAAAAGCACGACAGTATTTTAAAACAGGGTAAGGATTTAGGATCTAAAAATGGAGGATTTTCACTCTTCTACGTCACTCAACACGTTCAGGAAGCACAAAGACAAAACGCTTTTCCATCACACGCTGTGTGATGCGTGGGGACATCACACAGGAACATTTGCATATTGTCATCTTAAATCTCTGTTTTGAATTCAGCAGGCATTCAAGTTCAATTCAGAAGAATGTCCCCTGTTCATAAAAAAAGGTTTTTTTAATCATCATATGTTCTGAAGACCACTGGCTGTTGGTCCAAACTGTTTCAGTTCAATGTTTTTAGGATGTCTTGATGTCGAAAATGTCAGTTTTCCTCTCTTTCATTCATTCTGCTGTTGGTTTTCATGTGTTTGGGTCTTATGGCATCACCCGACCGCTCCTAACCACCAGGTCATGGGCTGCCGTCCCGACGTTCTTCTATAAAAAATTTTTCATAAAAATGAATTTTCTGTTCCCCCCCGAGAGTGTAACAAAATCATATTTTCATTACACAATTATTGTGGTTAAAATAGATATTGATGAGAATTTCATTGCAATATTACATTAATTTTATTCAAGGAGAGGAACGGAGGCCGCAGCAACAAATCAGTTTAACCCTGTGAGATTGTGATGAATGACCGCATGCGGCCCGGCTTCAGTCACTGAGGGCAGAGGCAGAGCAGGGGGCAGATCAATTTTAACCACTTTATTTGCAAGGCAATACAAAGTTACACAGTTTAACACGAGGGTCATGGAGCATGCATGGCTCTCATCAGCAGCAACCCCCTGAAGGCAAAACAGGCAGCCTTTTTATCCCTCGCTGCTGACGAGCCTCACTTAGCTTCCAACTAGACAGGGATACATCCATAACCCACACATGGCAATGTTCTATGTTCTTAAATCATAATAAAAATGATCAGCAGTCCCATAAATGATCTTACATTAAAAATTAACATAACCCTAAAACCCAGATAAATACCCAAAAGCAACTTCCCCCACGCCAATACCTCCTCTGTCCCTCTTGAAACCTTTAAAAATTGCTCAGACCCCCAGGTGCACATTTTTCTGAACACACTGGGAAAGACAACCTGCAAAGCCATAAAACCACGCAGACACATTTATACGCACTTTAGCCACCTGATCGATTATGCTCCTGTGGCAAACACTGTCTCTTTCTAACAGGATCTGTCCACCACGCACATACCGGCTTAAGTGCCTGAAGACAGAATAACAAACTGTTGAAATGTTCATTAATTTTAAAAAAATATTTTAAACAATTCTTGTGGTTGAGTCTGTTTTTCTTAATGTGCAACTGTTTAGCTTAACATGCAGAGTTTCAACTAAAGTGCAAGTGTACCTAAAAAGTGTCCCAAATGATCTAACCCAGACTATAATTATTCTACACTGATCAACCCCAACCCTGACCATAACCACAACTCTAACCCGAGGCCAGGGGTCTCGAACCTGAGCCCTGGATTCACATGTGGCTCATTAGCCCAGCTCCAGCGGCTCCCTGTGGCTTTGACAGAAAAACAGATGAATGTGGAAATAAAAAAATGATTATTTTTATCCTTTATTTTCTTATTTAGCACTGTTATGAGTCTTTGCATTCTGTTCTTGCAGAAAATGTTCTTCTCTTCTTCTAATTTTTTTTGTCCTCCTGCACCAAATGAAGAAAAGGTGATAAAGGTAACAAATTTATTTCAATATTGAATTCTTCTTAATTTTACACAAAGAGGGGAGGAGAAGCAACAAATTGGTTATTAACCCTGTGAGGTCTAAGTCCTCACTGGTCACAGCCCCAATCCTAACCCTAACCCTAACTCTAGGGTCTCGAGGCCTGGGGTCTCGAACCTGTGACTCTGGATCTGCATGTGGCTCATTAGCCCAGCTCAAGTGGCTCTGCATGGTAGCAGCAGTGTCGCATTACAACAGCACTGACAAATATATAAAGAATATATTACAAACAATACTATAACTAGATGGCATGGCTGGGTATGGTAACAGACATATGCTAAAACCACAAGAAAGTTACAAAAAGGAGTTTAAGAATATATCAAATAATGATAATGTTAAAAAACCAAACTGCAGAGCAATCCCTAAAACTTGAGCTGTTTGTTAAGTAGAGCTACGAAGGTGTGGCCCAAAGGTAATATTTCATACTCCTATCATATCTGAAGCGAGAGGGATCCTTCAGAATTTTCTGTGCTGTTCTGACCACAGTCTCTTCACACTGGGCGTGGAGGGAGCGATATTCTTTCTTCCCTACCACTTTCATGGCTGTTTTTGGCTGTTCCAGCTCTGCTTTTTTAGCCGTGCTGTGAGGGTGCCAAACCATGCTGCTGTACAATATCTGATAATACTTCCTGAGATGGCAATATAAAATGTTAACATGATCATGCCGCTTACCCCAAACAACCTGGGTCTTCCAAGAAAGTGCAGCCTTTGAGCAGGTTTAGAACACAGATGGTCCGTCCACTGAGGTTTGCCATCCATAAAAACTCCTAGCTACTTGTAAATACGTACTTGTTCAATTACACTGTTTTTGCTGTGAGGTGTTTTGCTGTTTCCCTTCTTCTTCTTACAGGATTTAATGTTGTGCTTTTCCCAGATTTGAGTCAAGTGCGAACTTCACTAACAATCACAAATTGCTTCAGTTTCATTCCAATTTATTCCTTTTTCCACCCATTTGCGGTTTAGTGCATTTTTATACTGCTTCTTCTAAGTTTGTGAAAGTGCTTGTGATCAAGGCATGTTAAGTCAGTAACCTGACTTTGCACACCTTATTTAAGGGGGAGAAACACCTCTATACTTCTACAATTTCCAGTATCATCATATTAGTTGGAAAACATCACTTCAAGCAGATTGCAGCATCTGCTGTGAAGCAGTAGCACCATCAAAGTGGCAGAGACAGAGCTGAGTGTAATGTGACCTACTTAGCTCAGCATGGTGACCAAAAGATCATGGATACAAGGGGCAGAAAGAGGCTTCCTCCAAATGGTGTCAAGGCTCAGACTTGTAGCTCAGTCCTCCTCAAAAGGACCTCAAAAGACATCTGACCAGGATGTCTCCTGGGCAACTGAGCTGTTTCTCCACATTCAGCTGAAGAGCACACGCCTGAAAAAAGAACATCCTGGAGGCATTACGTCTCCCGGGTGGCTCGAGAAAGTGTTTATATCCCCCCAAGAAAATCTTTGTCTGGGGGGGGGTCTGGTGAGAAGCAGATCTCTGTTTACCCCCACGACTGTACCCGGACAAGTGGTAGAAAATAGATGGGTGGATGATAAGTATAAGTAAGTACTGCAGAAATCTTAGCAATCTGGAGAATTCACAAACTTTTCTTGCCATTGAATATTGGTGAAACATGATTGTCGCACCCAAAGAAAAACACCCACGTATTTTTCTGAAGGGTTAAAGCATAAAAGTCTACGAATTTCCAGTGAGGCCGCCTGTACAGATGAGCAACCACAGAAGCTAAGATCTCGAGTGACTTCCACATCTTTTAACAAATCTGCATCAGATGATGTGGTTGTTGCACAGCAGGAGGCACTTGGCAATTGCATGTGGAAGCCCCCTGCGCTGGACTGATGAAAACCAATCAAACATACTTCCAGTAGTTCTGTACAAACAGGATACTGCTGTTTGATGTGTGGTCTACGAAATCCAAAGCAGCATGAGACACATTTTCAAAGCTTTGTTCTTTTCCATAAAGCATACGGTTGAATCAAATATAAAATATATAGAGGGAAGACCTAGGTTTAAAGGAAAAGAAACACGATTCGATACAAGGAAGAGGAGCTTGTGGGAGATGGAAATATGAGGAGGGGTGGAGGTATTATACTGCAGGAAGGGACTAATGGAAAGTGGCAAAGAGGATGGAGATGCTAAAACCAAAAAAGGGAGATGTAATGGGTGAGTGGTTCAGGCACTGGACGGGAAATTTAATGAGGACCTCAGAGCATGCTCAAACCCTGCTAACAATGAGGGGAAATGGAGGAATATTAAATATTTGGGCTTCATTATGAGTAAATGTTTGGGGTAAAGTAGTAGTCATGTGGAACATCAGAATCATGGAAGCATTAAAGAGACAGAGAGGTACTTCCATAAAAGTCGAGTAATTACATAAGATCTAAAAAATAACCATGAAAACTGAGCAGCACAGCCTGAGATATCTTGACATCTTGTTGGTTTAACCTCTAAAAAAGACTAGACCTTTATATTTTCCACGATCCTATTTGATATAATCTTTTTTTAAAATTAAACTCTCCTCGCTTGATCTGATGTTTTACAAACTCCAAATGTTTAGTTACTGAAAGCATTACTTTACAGATGTAAGATCATCCAGCTTGAGTAGCCTTGGTGACATTAAGTGTGTGATATTCACATACGTCCACAAAGCTTTCTTGCTGTAGGACACCACATTCAAAAGAGGCTAATTAATATGTCAAAAGAATTTAAAAACCATGAAAATTTCAACATTTACAATAAATTAAAACTTAATGTGCTGAACGTCAAATAAGTTCAACCAAAGCCAAAAGATGTGCAAAGAGCAAATGTACAATTGCGTCTAAGTTTAAATCATTTAGTGAGCCAGCTTGCAATGACTTACAAAACAACATGAGTGTTTGCAGGAGCAGCATATCTAAGTGTTTTCCACGTTTAACCTCAAGCAAGGCAGTGTAAAGACCCCCCACACTGCGCATTTTGGAGAAGGTGACAAATTAAACATGGCACTTTGAACCAAGAGACACACATTCATATCCCATGTGGGAACT
>VUQH01063854.1:5771-23835 GCA_015106775.1 Etroplus canarensis
GGGAAGGAGAGGCAGGGAGCAAACAGTAGGGAAAGGAAGGAGGGAAATACAGAAGCAGATGGAAGGAGGGGAAAAACTCAGTCCATCAAGTGTACCTCATGTGAGGATAGAACTGATGTCAGTAACTCACTGAGCGTACTCCAAATTTGTTGTACCGAATGCTGTTTCTAAGGTCAAGAACAGACTTTCAGTCTCAAAGCTTAAGCTCACATGGAGATGTGCTTAAGGTTCTCAGCGAAAACTGATATGTTAACAGTTCAGTAACATGCAGGGAACCATTTTGCAAAGCCCCAAAAGTGAAATACTTAGTCATCTGTAAGTTCCTTTACAATAGCCCTATAGCCTTTAGTGATCAATGCGTAAGATATTTTTGAGTTGTTCTTTAATTTCAAAGTTTAACGTTGCTCTGTTCTGTATTTCTTTATTTTCTTTCATATATTTACTTTTACAGTAGTAGCACAAACAGAGGTCCAGTTCAGTGACTCAAATGAGTAGCGGTGAGGCCAGCAGGCATCAATCAGCTAGCGATGTTGGGACACCTCTCAATCAAAGCTGCCATAGCCCAAACTCCAGTATCCAGACAGTCGTTCCAAAAAATGCCTCCCTAAATGACCATCTAAGATAGGCCTGAAAAATTTCTGGGGAAAGATACATTTCTTAAATGCTGTGAGGGAGATTTAGTGGCATCTCCAGATGAGAATACAGATTGCACCGATTAAAGCTGTCCACATCCACAAGCATTTCAAGTCCAGAGGTTTGTGTGTCATTATAATAAGGAATTAGAAATGCAATTGAAGTGAATATAATTTAAGAATTATAAATTCAGATTTATATCACAAAAGTAATGGATTATAACCGACAAGTAATGATAGTCGTTCTGCATTATGATCATATTAACAGTAATGTGAAAGCTAGTATTCAAGTCCGTTGATCTTTTCTACCGTGGAAGCATGGTGGCACAACTTGGTAAATGCTTTAAAAAGTGACCCACTAACTTTGTAATAATATCTTTTCGGAAGTGAACAAAAACAGAATACTTATCCTTGAGTCATTTTACACTATGAAAAGTATAAATATGTTAGACTTAATTTCTGATAATAGACCATCTCAAATTTTAGACACTGGTCCCCAACATAACGCACCACAGAACGCCACAGAAAATCATTACTACTTGTGGCCATTAAACTTAACAAATCCTCCCTATGACACCTGGACTATTTTCTATTGCCATATCATATGTGCATGTATGCGGAAACACGCATGCACGCACACACACACCTACACACCAACACACACATACATAAACACAGAGTGGCGGTTAGCACTGTTGCCTCACAGAGTCTGGGTTTGAATCAATCAGCTAGACAGCTTGGGCCCTTCTGTGTGAAGTTTGATAGGCCCTCTCCTGGTTTCCTCCACAGTCCAAAGTCACACAAAGGGGGTTAGGTTAACTGGCAATTCTAAATTGACTGTAGGTGTGAGTGTGAGCGTGAACGATTGTCGGTCTTTCTGTGTTTTTCACCCCTTTAGATTAATAAAGAATTATGATTCTGTTGGCCCTGGGATGGACTGGCGACATGTCCAAGGTACACCCCGCCTTTTGTCCAATGACAGCTGGAATATGCTATAGCCCAGTCCTGAAGTGGATAAGTGGATGAAAATGGATGGCAGGCATATGATATATATGGTATTATTTAACTTTGGGTATTTATGTTAAATTTATATTTGTTTAACAGAGTATCTGTAGTGTAAGCAATTTTCCCCCTAAGATTAATAAAGTATTCTGAGTCTGATTAACATAAATTAAGCAAAATTTAATGTCCTGACTAGTTTCAGGTCATTAGTTTTACCCAAAAACCTTCAAGGGATGAAGGTAGGTGTGTTTTAGACCTTATTCTAGCATTACTTTAGAAGGGCCATTATAAAATTCCATTATCTACAAACTACTTGAGCCCAGTCTTTCAATATTTTTAGGATAAATATCATAATATTCCATAAAACAGACCAGATCAGGTGAATGGCTTCAGATATTAAAGCTTGAATGTGGGGGAGGAAAAAACACACATACATTTTCTTCCAACGTCAATGTCATACTCCCCAGGTATGAAACCATTTACCAAATCCAATTAACTTTTTTCCCTTTAGAGAAGAGCAAGTTTCTGTTTATGTTTCTGTATTATATCCAAAACTTGTGATGGTGTTCCGTGTTCTCTCTAATTTTCCAAATGGGAATTTTTGAAAAACTTATATTTAGGTTTCTTTTGAAATTTTGAATGACCCTAGTCATATGAATTAAAATAAATAAATAATAAAATTTTTAAAAATCGCCTCTCAAGCCAGTTGTTATGAAGCGCCACACTATCCTTAAAGACCAAAACCATTTCCTTTTTCAGGCATGCTTTTTAATGCTGCAAAACTGGGCATTACAACAAAGTTGATGGTGACTGTCTTGTTTTTGTAGCAAACCTTATGCGTCCCCGAGAGGAACTGTAGTTTTTGGCACTTCTGAAATTACATTTTTAAACTCCACATGTTACTGCTTGGTATTGTCTTGAAAAGCCATAGGGGCTGCACCACAGCCGGATCACAGCACAGCCAACCCCAATGCTATTCCAGCATTAATAGCACATTTACAACTTGTGTTCAGTGTAAATGCACTGTTTCCCATAAAATGTGTCCAAAAACTAAACCACAGTGAGGTCCCACAATAAGAAAGTATAGAGTGTAATATTTACAGACCAAAGACTTCTTGTTCTAATCTGTTTTGCAGATGTTTAAACCTGTTTATTCTTGTATTACAAATGGGATTCTGGAATGTACATGTACACATGGATTTGAAAAACTACCATGTCCAGTCACGTTTCTTAGCATTCTCACGGTTTGTTTTCAGACTCCTTCACATCAACCAGGTAAGAAGTGTTGCCTGCAAAGCACCAAGTCATGTTTGAGGAAGCCAGACAATGGGCAGCCAATCAGGACAATATGGATTTTTGGAGAGGGGACATAAATAGACATGTCCTAAATCAGCTTTTTTTTTAAGAAAGTGGGTGAACTGAGATGTTTATAAAAATGTCTTGAGCTGTAAATTGTGCAAAACTTCTTTTATAGAGTCCAAAAATAAAAAGAATATGGTGCTGGGAATCACTATAACAGGCTCCCCTTTAATGTCTGCTGTGCCATTCATACGCTACCTTTGCTATCGGTCAGCTTTGAGAAAGAACACTCTTGTCAATGATGGACAGCTTCTCAAATCGACTAAGAGGGTATCTAGAGCAGCCTAAGTACAAAATACTCTGAGATTAAACATATTTTGGCTATTTGTCTTCTGTTGTATAACACAGCAAAAACTAACCACAGCTGTGACTGACAAGTTCTAAACACACTTTTTTGTGCAAAATATTGTAATCAGAAATACATCTACAACCGTTTTTAATGCCACAGAATACATCGTATATTTATCCGATCCATTTTAAATGTCTGGGTTTTGAAAGAAAGTTGAGCAGGCACTGAATTGTAAATACACTGGAGATTAAAAAGACAAATCACGCATAAACCCAAAAGCCAGTCATGTTAATCTAAACTCACGCCAAAGATGCCACTGTCATTCACTGTCCACTGTCCAGTCAGCAAGGCAAGAAACTCCCTGTCAAGAACTGCTTCCTGCACATTACAGGCTTTCTTGTAAACTGTACTGAATTTAGCTTTCTATACAAGCACTCTTGCCAAGGTGAACCTAGATGAGACCAGCTCCTTTAAGCACCTGCGTCTATATGAGATGTCTGAGAACAGAGGCGAACAGTTAAGACACTTACCAGTCTGTAAAGCTCTGTGACGCTGATTTCATCCGGGTCCACCATACTAAACTCTCGCCTGGGGACCAGGTCCAAGCCGAGTTGTCTGAAACACAATGTCACAGAAAGTATATATACACTGAACCAGTAAATCAGACACAGTTAATGATACATGGATTATAATGGGAGTTAATTAAAATGGTATTTTGTGGCTGGACTGAGCATCTTCAACAAAGTGAACAGACCCATAAATTCACAAACCGCAGCTGTCACATCATCCTTCAGTCACCTAAATACATTTGACAGCTTCTCTGAGGAGCAATTGAAAAAAAAAAAGCTTCTCCTTTTAGCCCCCTGCTATGGCTGCCGTCCTCCTTATCCTTCTTTTTCCCTTCCATTTCTTTTTCATCCTCTAACCCTGTCTGCTCTTGTGCATTCGCCTGGTTAAAAAAAAACCCTGCAACTCTCACATGCTCCCTTCTTCCTCTAGGTTGGTCATCTCAGTGGACCAAAACGGCACATTTGAGTGTGTCTCCTTTCCAGTAATAAAAGAGACAGGTCTGGTCAACCATACAGCAGTCCACAGTGAGGGACTCATCAGCAGGGAAGGATGTGCAGTATGTGTGTGTTTGAAGAGGGCCCACTGCACTGGGAAATGAAGGAGAGTGAAGGGTAAAGGACAGACAGAAAGAGAGAGTGACACAAGTTGTGAGCATTTTCTTCTATTGCACCCCCACTGCACAGGGAGGATAGAAAGAAGAAAGCAAAATGAGAGGAAGGATGGAGAGAGTGCTGTCTGTGAGGAGTATACCTGCAGGGTGGGTAGGTGACAACAAAAGACAGAAGAGAAAGGAGAGACGAGAAGAAGAGTCAGGGAAGGTGAGTCTGAGAAAGACGTTAGACAGCTGCAAGAAGCTCTAGGAAAGAAGCAGAGAAAGAAATGTGAGATGAGACACTTATTTTAAAATGCAGTTTGCTTCAAGTTTCAGTTCAGTTGAACCACTTATAATAGATGAGCCAACTCATCATGGTGGATTTACAGGTTTTAACGTGCTTCAGTAGCTAAAAATGTTCCTTATATTTTTTGGTAATTCTCAAAGTATAGTATGTTTTTAGATTGATTACTCAGCCTTCCCTGCAGGTGTAGAAAAAAAATCAGCAAATTTAAACTGCAGATAATCCCTCACAGCAAGCATAAAGTTTGATTTATTGCATTCATTTATTTTGTGGAAGACTGTCATACTGCAGTTTGGTTATACAACCATGAGCAGAGACTGGAAAGAATTCCATCCAAAGAAACTCAGACATCTGAGCTTTTCAAGTCCGCTGCTAAAAAGGAATTCTGCGTTGTTGGGATATCAAACATATGTAGCCTTTTTTAAGTTAGAAGTACAATGGATTCCCAGGAACTAAACTTACCGATCTAATATGCCAGATCTGTTTTATTAGTGTTTAAATATTGGCCAGTCCAAAAATGATTCTGATTAAATCTAGTTTGGTTGTCAAACTCATATTGAAATGTAATGTTTTTGCTATTGGTTACATGCAGTCAGTCACAGTGAACTGCCAACCAGTGCCACAGCTATCACTGGTATATGTTATCACTGGTGTCACGTTACCATGTTACCCAGTATTCCAAGGACTTTCAACCTCAAGCTAAAAAATAAAGCCAATGAATCAAATGGGCACTTGAGGTTGGCTCCAAAAGAAATCCTCCTGTTAAAAAGCTGGACTTCACAGAAAAATAAACATGGTAACTCTGTTCTTTTTTTACTTTGACTGTTCTACCGAGAAGTCAGCTGTTCATTCTTTCTGGCATGTACACATTGGTTTTAGCCTATAAAATCCAGTTAAAGTAGGCATTAAATTTAAAATCACAAGTAAATTACGATGGCACCAAGCTAACTTGCCACAACTAGAGTTAGTTGATAACTTCTCGACCTTGTCCTATAAATATGTTCACATCCAGTTTAAAGATAATCAAGATAGTGATTCAAGATTCTTTTATTGTCATGTACCATGTAACAATGTGCATTATTACGGCAATGAAATTTGTTTTGTTTGGTGCCAGCTCAATATGCCATTATGAACATATACATGCAAAAGTAAGTTAAGATAAAATAGAATTATATATACTATACTATAGAATCTGAAGATAAATAGTAACAAAATAAAAACAGAACAGAATAGAATAAATACACTCTGGATAATGATAACCAGTTTAAGGCTTCAATGATCTGCGCATTTGCCTTACAAGAGAAAGGTCCCTGGTTTGATTCCAGGTGAGGACACAAGCCCCTCTCACCATGGAGGGCTGTGTCAGGAAGGGCATCCAGCATAAAACCTCTGCCAAATTACCAGTGCTGAAAGGTATATAACAACAGATTAAAAATCAGTGGCTGATTTCATGGGGGCTACGTAAATCCTCACATACAGTCTGTGATCTCACAGGAGAGTTAGTGATTTCACAAATCGGAAAGAAGAACGCCAACACCGGATTGATATCAGCAATGGCAGATATCTAGCTGAATTATTGTTACCAGTGCATTTCCACCAGGAACTACACTCTGCAACCTGATTTGGATTAAAAACCAACTTTGGGTCTTATCCATTACATCTCAAAAACAGAAATTAATTAAAAATAATGCACTCTAATTCTGAGAAACTGCAAAGTACCAATTCAAACTCAGGCTGTTATATTTTCCGTTGATTCTTGCTGTAATTGAAATACACAGAAAAATGGAAGAACTGACAAGAGACTAACAGCTCTAGAGTGCATGTCTCTAAGGTACTACTGCTGGTGAGTGTTTTATGGCTATCTGCTCATGTTTTTGTACATAACCACGTTGAAAAGTAGAAAAAAATATTTTTTTCTCACCCAGTTTCTGTTTATCTTAGCCTCAATAAAAACACAGCTATGAAGATATGCTAAAATATGCTTCCAGTCTGATTCCAGTCTGATGGCTTAAATGAAGGATAAATGGAACTAAACTGTATTATCTTGGGCAGAAAAACAACTACACAATAACCCAGCATATAATAAATAAGAATTATTTTTAACTGTAAAGCATGCAGAAATATAGATATGGCATTAGAAGTGAGCATAATGGGCCCCTTTTAATCACAAGAAGACAAAACTGAAAAAGGTACTGGTTTGCAACTACGCCTCTCTGTAATAACATTGAAAAAAGATGAGTGTTAGTTGTAATGCAATGGTCTCAAGCATCCTCTAATCACTGCAAATTGCTATACAGCACTGTAAAATGAATGGACATGAAAGCAGTTTAGGTGATGAATTTTTGATCAACTGAAAAGAAACACCTGTATGGTTCTTGAGATGGGCTGATAAAAACATGTGTAAAACCCATACGTGGATGTCTTAAACCTGGGAGTTTCTTTTTTTCTACCCTTATTCTACTCACTCATTGCCCCAATCCAATCTTGCTGTGATGTGCTGCTTGACATCCCTCATACGGTCATGAGTGAGGTGGCCAACCAGCACCTGCCTCCTCAGGTCCAAGATTTCATTCATCACGTGCCAAAGCCGGTGGAACAAATCCCCCTCATTTTTCTACAGGTTTGGGAAAGAGAGAAGAAAAAACAAGAAAAACATAAGTCCAAGGCAATGAATGAAAGGGAAATTCACAATAAGCTAAAGACAGAATGAGGATGACAGAAGGAAAGGCACAGATAAGAAGATCAAAATATACAGTCGTGCCAACATTGCCACCCAAAAACATAAGTGAAAGCATGAAAAGCAATCGAGGACACATTAGAGAATCAAATCGACACTGAGAAGAAGACAGCAACCCAGAGAGAGAAGACAAGAGGGGCTTAATATGGATTTGTGCAAATTAGCTTCAGTGTCCTGCTGCTTTTTGCTGCAAATTTATGCACTTTGATCTGCAAGTATTCATCAGCTCAATTTAATCAGCACCCCAGATAGTTTAATAGGCCACAAACACAATCAATCCAACTAATGAATGTGAATGTGTGAAAAAAAGCTTTGACTGTTTGCAGCTTTTTGAATTACCCTGGGCCAAATAAACTCCCTGCATGAGAAACCTTAAAAGCACGCAGCAGTGATATTTAAATCAATGTGAAGTGTGTGTGGTTATGTGTAACAATTCTTACCACGTAGAGCTGTTTCCACATGGCTCCCCAGTCTCGCAGAGTTGACGTCATCTCTGTGATAACAGAGTCTTCAACGGGGATGACTGTCTCAAATTGCCTACAAACATTTATGCATACATCAGGATCAAATATAGCTCAAACTACATCATAAATACACGCAGAAATGGAAACAATGAAAGACATTATTTACCCTTTGTTCTTGACATGGGCATTCTTTAAGTGGATGTAGCTGGATGGAAAGATTCCCTACAGGCAGAAGATAAACAAGTTAATGAGAATGTTCCGAGACTCATTTGTTTTCTGTGTCATTAGCATTTACCGATTGTGGATGTGAAAATGATACACATAATCAATACAGGACTAACCGAGGTTGTGGGTTAAAAAGCGGGAACTGGAGGAAGAAGGGAGCGGACCAAAAATTAAAGCAAAAATAAATGGCATTTAGTAGACCAGAAAAGGTTTTAAAAAGGTGCCTGTGCGTGCACATGCTGGTTGACGCTAATAAACCGCAAGCTGTCCCTATTGACTTGGGGAGCTCAAAGTAGAATCTGAGGATAAGTGCAAAACACACCCACCTCCTCACTTGAATCATACTGTTATATATTCTTCAGTATTTAAAAGCCACATTAACTCATCAGACTGACAACTTATGCCACTCTGTTTATGTATAATCAGATAAAGACCAATTGTCATATTTGTAAGAGCTGTCATCAAATTAGCCCTTCCGTTTTCCATCCCAGGGCTAACTTTAAAATGTCCACAATGACAACTGTAAGCATTAACTTTGCTAATTTTCAGATATAAACTCTCAAGGGGTTTTACTTGCAGGTTATACTTGTGATTGGTGGCAACTGGAAGTTGTTCGACTTCTTCTCAAGTTCATATATAAACATGTCTACATTTAATAATCATCACTCTGGTAAAACTACAATAAAGACAAACAAAGTTCTTCTGGGCAAAATGTTCACCAAGAAGGACGCCCATCTTAGCACCCATCTTGGTAACACCTCATGGCACTTATTATGGGCTAGTATATGCACAGTTGTCACTTTTAAAAGTTCACTTGTTCAACTGTGCATTACCACATATATCTAAACAGCTAATCACATGGCAGCAACAGAGTGGATTTAGGCATGTAGATATTGTTAAGATGACCCGCTAAAGTTAAAACTGAGCATCAGAAGAGGGAAGAAAGGAAATTTAAGTGACTTTGAATGTGGCATGGTTGTCGGTGCCCGACAGGCTGTCCAGAGTATTTCAGAAACTGCTGATCTACTAGGATTTTCACGCAGAACCATCTCTAGGGTTTACTGAGAGTGGTCAGAAAAAAGAAAATATCCAGTGAGCAGCAGTTCTCTGGGGGAAAATGACTAAAATGACTTGCTGATGCCAGAGGTCAGAGGAAAACAGCCAGACTGCTTTGAGCTGATAGGAAAGCAACAGCAACTCAAATAACCACTCATTACAACCATGGTATGCAATGGCCTCCACAGTCACCAGATTTCAATCCACTAGAGCACCTTTGGGATGTGGTGGAATGGGTAATTTGTATCATGGATGTGTAGACAACAAATCTGCAGCAACTGTGTCATGCTATAATGTCCATATGGACCAAATGTTTTTAACTATTTTCTAAATCTCTGCCTTGAAGAATTAAGGCAGTTCTAAAGGCAAAAGGGGGTTAAACCCAGTACTACCAAGGTGTATCTAATGATTTGGCTGGCGAGTGTATATTCCCCTATTCTTAGGTTTGCATCAGTTCAAAGTCTTTCAAGATATAAGTCTTGCCACTCAGCAGACATCTTGAAATACTTCCTGTCACACAACTTGGCAGCAATTTTAAAACACTGCCTAAATTATTTTAGTAGTGAATGAGTCAAAAAACTTTGCGTATAGAATCACTAGCCAAATCCAATTTTTAAAGAATGCTTACAAAGTTTGCTGACTTTGACCAAAATAAGCTTTTAAATATCTTTTTCCCCCTTCTGCCATCATCCTTGCTGTTGCAGAATTCTCCGATAAATTTCAAATTAGGATTCTTTAAGTGCCTCTTCTATAATTTCTCTGGTCAGAGCAAAAATGCGAAAGATATGTTTCTGCAGATAATTGGCTTTTTGGGGGAAGGGATGGGACATATTTTTCTTCATAAAACTGCTACCATTGCTAGTACAGAATACTCCCACATATTTCTATTTAAGATTCCTTAAATTGCCAGTTTCTCTCTCGTGTTTCCTGGCTTTACTATTATCAGTGAATTCCGCATAAACAGCATGTCTGTTTCTATTGAAAAAAAGATGCTTCCTCTGCTGTTCTTTAGGTGCACACTCAAACAGGTGTGTCCACTTGTCTGAGTAGATCTGACTGATTACAACTCTATTCCCGCTGACATTGGGTGGAGCGCTAAAGGAAATCACACAGTGTCACCAAACTATATGGAAGGCAACTAAGAGCAATTTTCAGAGCAGACATTTTGACAGGTCATACGCAGAAAAGCACAGGGGTTCCTGATAACATCTGTCATTTCAGCTAGTGAAATTGCAAGTTTTTGCTAACAATGACAGGCCTGAGGGTGCCTTTCAATTCAATGCAAGGTGTCAGCTAATACTCTAAGAGAGGTCATCAGGGGTTAGCCAGAGTATATAGTGCATACACAGTTATTAGGCAAGTGAGTGTTTTGACTATACCGTTGTTTTTATGCATCCTTTCCAACTCCAAGTTGTATATACTTGAATGCTATTGAATTTAAGCATATGAGGTGATGTGCATTTGTGTAATGAGGGAAGGTGTGGCCTTAGGAGATCAGCACCCTATATTAGATGTGCACAATTATTAGGCAACTTCTTTTCCTCAGGCAAAATGGGTCAGAAAAGAAATCTAACAGACTAAAGTCAAAAGCTACAAAAAATCTTTCAGAGGGATGCAGCACTCTTGAAATTACCAAGATATTAGGGCAGGTCCACAGAACCATCAAAGGTGTAGGTGCAAATACCCAAAAGGGTCGCAAGAAACGTGTTGAGAGGAAAAGGTGCAAATAAACTGCCAAAGATTTGAGAAGAATCAAACGTGAAGCTACCAGGAACCCATTATCCTCCAGTGCAGTCATATTCCAGAACTGCAACCTACCTGGAGTGTCCAGAAGTACAAGGTGTTCAGTGCTCAGAGACATGGCCAAGATAAGAGGCTGAAACTCAACCACCACTGAACAAGACACATAAGTTGAAATGCCAAAACTGTGCCAAGAACTATCTGAAGACAAAGTTTTCAAAGGTTTTATGGACTGATGAGATGAATGACTCTTGACAGACCAGATGGATGGGTCCGTGGTTGGGTCACCAATAGGCAAAGAGCTCCAGTCCGACTCAGATGCCAGCAAGATGGAGGTGGGGTACAGGTATGGACTGGAATTATTAAAGATGAGCTTATTGGACCATTTCGGGTTGAAGATGGACTCAAATTTCCCCCCTGGGATTAATAAACAAATTTTCATTGTACTCTGTGTCAATGACAATAAATCTATTCTGTTCTATAAAGAATTCGTATTCTGATTCTGAAACTCAACTCCCAAACCTACTGCCAGGCGTGAAGACAAAGTCTACATATTTCATGAAGACCATGATTTTTATGGAGGACAATGCATCATCTCATGCATCAAAGCACTCCACTGTGTGGCTAGCCAGTACAGACCTTAAAGACGAAAGAATAATGACATGGCCCCCTTTCCCACCTGACCTAAACCCTATTAAGATGTAAACCCTACGTGAGCTGTATAGTGAAGGAAAATAGTACACTGGGAGGCTGTGATTGCTGCTGCACAAAAAGTTGATGGTCAAGAGATCAAGAAACTGACAGACTCCATGGATGGAAGACTTCTGAGCATTACTGAAAAGAAGGGTGGCTATATTTAGTCACTGATTTTTCTTTTTCTTTTTTGCAATGTCAGAAATGTTTATTTGTAAAGTTTAAGTTGTTTACTACTCTCACTTTAACAGATGAAAATGAACTGGTGAAATGCTAATATTTTTGATATTCTTTGAGTTGCATAATAATTCTCCACCCTAATAGTTGCCTAATAATTGTGCACACACAGATATTCTTGTACAAAAGGCAAAACCTTACTTTCACTTTCTTAAATATTCAGGTTTGAGGTTTATTAACATTCTGGATTGACCAAGGGCACTGTTGTTAAATATTAAAACTAAAAAATGCAACTTGCCTAATAATTGTGCACACAGTATAAATAAGCAAGGTGAGCAAAATATCTTCTGATAAAGTTTCCTCACCTTCACATTTGGATTCTTCAGGATGAATCCTCTGTACCATCCTGCAGAGAAAATACACCACTTTAATTTTACAGCATGTCACTGTGAATATTACATTTACATTTTTTTCTTCCCTGGAGTGCAGATTGGAAATGGAGAAGATAAATTGCTATATATCTACATAGAGCAGAGTCAAGATTGAAGAGACAGTGAATATTTGTGGGAGAAGGAAGGTGCATAGACCTGTTCTATTGTAGAGCATTTCCAAATAAATCCATTAAACCTTTGGTTATTCTAACTTTTCAAAAAAAAGCACACTCAAAGGTTATGAAATGGCAATCTTCTGTAGGCATCTTACTGTCAATGGAATTACTTCTTCAATCAGTAAACCTGTCAGTGGCGGCAGTGTAACAGAGCTACTCTTCCTTCTCTTCTGCTACTAGAATCATTTTGTAAAAACTTGAAATTTGACAAACTGATGGGAACAGAACCCTGAATATTTTCACAAAGTGTCTGCACTTTGATCACTCCAGCACCACGAGAGTGTTAAAGCCAGAGTACCATTCATGAATCATTGGATTCCTTCCTGGGCTCAAAGCATCCAACAACTTCAATTTCCCAACAGTTTTGTAATATTTATCAAAAGCTTCGTTTTTGCCATCTTTACTGAAACTGTAGATCTTCAGACCAAGCTTCATAAAATATAATCATTTAGCTTTTGGAAACTATAGGACATCTCACTTTTTATACCTTGACACAATAATTAAGCCTTCATATAGAGTACTAATTTCCAAGATAACAACAGTTGTAAGTCATCTGCATAGCAATGAAAAGAAATATTGTAATCATGCATAATTTGACGAAGGGAAAAAGAAGTAGCTCAAAAATAGAGCCTAGTGGAACTCCAGATGTCATTATTACTGGTGCGGATGAGTATTTTTTCAACATTGACCGAAAAAATCCAGATTTTAATAAAGGATTTAAACCATTTTGAAGCCAAACTCTTTACTACTACACAAAATTCTAGACTTAGTGAGTAAATCATGGTCGAGTATCAAAGGCAGCACTCAAATCCAGCAGAAGACAGCACAACTACCAGAATCAGCATTAAAAAGAAAATAATTTATTACTTTTATAGGGGCTGACACAGTACTGTGAAAGGCCCTGAAACCTGATTTAAAATGCGTGTCCTGATACACTGCTTAGCTTCCTTGTACTTTGCAGGTATACATTTTTATAATGAATATGGCAAAGCAGCACTTAAAAGCAAAAGAGAAAGAAATGTTTTTCTTAGCAGCACATGTTTGCAGTGACCGCAAGTTAATGCACAGCCGAGTGCAGGGGGTAAACCTGGGACGCAAAAAGCCACTGAAAAGCCCTATAATTGTCACTACGCTTTGTCCTAAATGAGGTTTGAAAAAAATAAATAAAGTAAAGACGAAGGATAAAAGCTGTGGTTGAGGTTTCGCTCACATTTTTCTCACACCATTACACACTCCACTCTGGGCTCAAGCCAAATTAGTACATACTCGATGCTTTTGCAAATCCCAACACAGATAGAAACAATCTAATGCATTTAAATTTGCTTTGAGCTGATGATCTTTTCCAGACTGACAATTTAAGCTCATTCCACTGTTGCAGCCATTTAAGTCCCACCAGATAAGAGCATTAACTAAAAAGCTCAAATGTAAATGTATTAGATTATCATAATCATATTATATTTTTGGGTTTTGCAAAAGCATCTGTGACTTAGATGGTATCTGATTCGTTCCTAGAATAGTACTTTTCAAGGGGGTCGACACTGCGAACAAGTATTGTATTTTCAAGATGAGTCATTTTTTTCAGTAGCAAAGGTCAACCACTGACAGCTCTTCGCAAGCTTTAATGTCAGTGAAACAGGAACTGGATATGTAGATTAGTAAAATGTATAAAACAATCAATATTTTTAAATCTAGAATACCAACACACAACTTCATAAAGCATTCATAAAGAGTAGGAGTTACCTAAGCTAAGGCAAAATTAATAATAATAATAATAATAATAATAATAATAATAATAATAAGTCGTCACAGGATTTAAAAATTGGCATGATGCTGATCTTTAGTAATTTTTTTTGTCACAACCAACAAGCTCCTATAGGCAAACTGAATCATACAAACACTGTAACAGTTTCAACACCAAAAGCCATGTGTTGTTATTAACCCAAGTCCTGCCAGCTATATGACCAGCTAGCCGACCGGCAGGGAATGAAAACACCGGAAGTGATCAATATATAGACAACTGGCAATACACCAAACTTATCTGGGACATCAATATATTGAGGTCTGATAGTACTAGGGTTAAGATTGCTAAAAAAGCAAGTTAGAAAGACAAATAGCCGAAATAAAAAAGTAACGGACAAATGCAAAAGCTAAAATACTTTAATGGTGGAAATACAAGCACTGGATATTCAGATACTAGCAAGTTTGCACTTATTATATAGTTATAATAGCTATAGAAAAAGCAGTTGAAATATCTACAAGTAATGGGGACAAAGTTTGCTGAAAGTATTTTGTAACAGTGTTTAAGCAACAGTAAGTTAGCTAAAAAAAAAAGACAAGAAATCCAGAGCATCAATTGTCATCAGGTTCAACATCCATAATAATTCACAGGATATTGTAATGTGTGAAGTACAGAAAGAAAGTGATAAACTTCTTGTCGCTGGTTGGCTGTATTGCAAAAATGAGAATAATGAGAAATACAACCCAATGAAAAGTGAAGAAGGCTTGACAAACTAAACATGTTCACCACCAAATGAAAATGTTTGAGTTTAGGAGTATTGGAACTACATGGTCAGTAGTAACCTTCTCCATGAAAAGAATGAAAACATGTCCAATACTCTTAAGAGTAGTGATCCTTGTGAAATTGAAAAATGTCCATAAAATGACAACTATGACCTTGAGCATAATTTTAGTGAATAGCCAATAGGTGATCACTATGTGCACATTTCACTAAAATCTGAACAATACTCTCAGAGGAGGAGCAACTTCTGTGACTTGTGGACAGACAGATGGACACCTTGCTGTGTCATTAGCTTATAGGTCCTTTAGCTAGAGCTAAAAATGATGATATAGCTAAAGGTAACAGATAAAGGATTGATATTTAACTAAAGCGAACTAAAACTTTATGCAAAGCAGTTTGCATCTGCTAGCTAACAGTAATGCAAAAAACAATAAACAGTCAAAATATGAAAACATCTGTAATTATACAACCCGAATTCCAGAAAAGTTGGGACGTTCTTTGAAAGTTTTCATTTTGTTCAAATTTAAAGAATTTCAAATCACTTGAGACAATATTCTATTCACAACAGAAAATAAATAAGATAACAAATGTTTAAACTGAGAAATATTACAATTTTATGCACAAAATGAGCTTATTTCAAATTTGATGCTTGCAACATGTCCCAAAAGAGTTAGTACAGGGGCATGTTTACCATGGTGTAGCATCTTCTTTTCTTTTCAAAACAGTTTAAAGACGTCTGGGTATCGCGGTTATGAGTTTCTGGAGTTTTGGTGTTGAAATTGGGTCCCACTCTTGCCTAATATAGGTTTCCAGCTGCTTAAGAGTTCATGGTTGTCTTTGACATATTTTCATTTAATGATGCGCCAAATGTTCTCTATTAGTGAAAGCTCTGGACTGCAGGCAGGCCAATTCTCTACTCCGACGAAGCCATGCTGTTGTAATAGCTGCAGTAGGTGGTTTTGCATTGTCCTGCTGAAATACACAAGGCCTTCCCTGAAATAGATGTCATCTGGAGGGGAGCATATGTTGCTCCCTTTATCTACCTTTCAGCATTCATAGTTCCTTCCAAAATATGTAAGCTGCCCATACCGTATGCACTTATGCATACGGTATGCATAAGTATAATACTTATACTTGTAATTATAACACAATTATAATTACAATTATTATAATTGTAATTACAATTGTATTACAATGGAATTATAATACAAAGTTCATCTGGGAATACATGTGCATGCATGTTTTACTCTTTCTAATAAAGTTAACTGATTTCAGATCTGTGTTCAGAATCTTTTCACTAAGGTCTATTGTAAAAATACCAAAAGGTGCTTAAAATGTGTTCAGCGGTTACACCATTGGTATTAAGGCTACATTCCCACTTTAGGCAAAAGTGGCCCGAATACGATTTTTTTGCCCATATGTAACCCACGCATGCAGGCCTTTTTTTCATATCGATGAATGTTCAATTGTTGCAATGCCTTGTCAATGTTTACATTCTTCCCTTTTAACCACCAGTACGCATTTCAATCCCCCTCTTGCTGTTTGTTTAAAATTGTCTTCACAGTAGATCTGTAAATTTTTTTTCCAAGCTTTTTTCTAATTTGTGTTTATGTTGTCTTTTGACTGAATTGATTCACTGCACTTTATCTTTAAGATGGCATATAATTTTAAAGTTAAACCTAACCATACTTAAATGCTGTCACTCAGGTGTCACAATATTTGTCCTGTTTTTCTTTTACTTTTTCTCATGACTTCGTGAACAGGTTTCACACAGTTAGAAAGACAAACCAACATATGTTTGCTTTCAGCCTAACAAAAATGACACTCCTTGCAATTTTGTTGTATCACAACCTGGAGTGTGCCACACAACTGTAAATCTGTTGTTTTGTTTGGGAGCCAGTGTTTGGTGGCAGTCTGACATAAATTAAAAAAAATCTTGAGCACCTGTTGTGTAATTTCATGACAGTACTCTTCCATCAGTGTAATCCTTTTACCAAAACTTTATATTAACATTTTGTCAGATACACTCAAAAGTGCAGTGTTGGTAAAACATTGGGCTGTCTGTACCCAGGGTGGGTTTTCAAATTAATAAACAACCAAGATGGGTGTAGAAGTTTAGTCTTCCTCTTAGTAGTCTGACATAAAAATCCTCCTAACTCGTGCTCCTCTTTATTATACACTGCCAAAAATGTATTGGAATACTCAATCATCACAGTATAATACAAAACTAATTAAACTTCATTGATTTTGGACTATCTGTGCAACCTGAATGGGCTGCAGGTACTCTGAACCCACCAGCAATGACAAGAACAGAAAGCAAAAAGCAAGACCAGAGAAAAATCAGTCTGCAGGTATAAGGAGAGAGCAGTGATCTGTGGTCACCACCGGCAAAATGTTGTCTTGTCATTGCCTTTCAGTGAAACAGATTCACAATGGTTTATGCTTTCTACCTGAACAGATTGTTTTTCAGTTTATTAATCTTAACTAACTTTGTTACTGTGATGATTGAGTGTTCCATTTATTTTTTGATTAGTGTATTTTATGTGACACAGCAGCCTCAACAGCAGATGGGAGTTCACTCAAACACAATCCACTGGTGATTACATGTGGAGTTCCTACAAATAGAAATTTTAGTTGCACCTTTGTCAAACATAACAGGATATTTTTAACGGAGTATAACAGAATTACTTTTAGCATTGTGTTGACATTTTTCCATATACAGTTGAAACCAGAAGTTTACATACTTTGTGTAAAAAGACACGTTTTTTTCTCACCGTCTGAAATTAAATCAGACTAAACTTCTCCTGTTTTAGGTTAGTCAGGAATGCCAAAATTATTTCTATTTGCTAAATGCTGCAATAATGAGATAGGCAGACCTGTGCATGTATTTTAAGGCCACACTCAAACACACTACTTCCTTGTTTGACATTATGGGAAAATCAAAAAATCAGCCAAGATATCAGGAAGAGAATTGTGGAGCTCCACAAGTCAGGTTCATCCTTGGGTGCAATTTCCAGATGTTTGAAGGTGCCACATTCATCTGTTCAAACAACATGGGAATGTTAGAACCACAGAAACATGTCAGCAAGATGAGTTAAA
>VUQH01063880.1:2916-17774 GCA_015106775.1 Etroplus canarensis
ACCCGGCCGCCCCCCCCCCCCCCCCGGGCCCCCCCCCCCCCCCCCCGCGCCGAGGCAGGCCCAAGCCACCCAGGACTGCCAAGAAGGCTGGTCAGCATCCATGCCCAGCCATCCGGCCATGTGCTCCAGAGACCCCAAGAACCCACGTCCCCGGGGATACAGCAGCAACGAGCGGGGAGAGGCCACCCCCTATCCGCCACAACCATGTCCGTAGAGAGAGGGGTCAGCAAACCCCAGACCCAGGCCTAGTCATACTCACACTCACACACATAAGCAAACATACACACACACACACCCATACATGATCAGAATGAAATCTGTTAAGAAAACAGTCAAATAGCAGTAAAAGCATTTCAGTGACATTAAGGTTGTTTTTTCTAGATCTCAGCTGCTTCTGGGCATTTCTGTTGCCTTGAGCTTTTCTTCATTCAGATGTTGGAGCTTCACTGTGCAGAATGAAGTGCGGGACATCCAACTTGTTATGGGGCAAAAATTTTCAGTGCTTGACTAAAAGTTGTGTAGCTACAAGCATGATTTGTACCAACTAGTTTGGAACCAGTCATAGCCCAAAGCACATCTTGCATCCAGCAGCTAAAGTACACAGTACAGAGCAGATCTTGCAGAAGAGCAAGACTTACAATCACGAAGCAGTTCTGCACTTGGAAAACACAAAATTGCAGAAAGGCTATGAAAAGTTGGTAACAGTAGTAACAGAGCTATCAAGCTGGCAACAGTGAAGTGAACCAAAGCATAACAATCACTGCTAGAAGTGAGATGAAAGTCCGGTGTTTATAAACAAGCAGATAAAAGAATGCAAATCAAGAAATTAAAAACTGATCCTATAAACATTTGATTTACTGATTAATCCAGAACAGCCCTGTAACGTTATGTTTTGTTCTGACAGTACATTAACAATTCAACTGCAAAAAGGTTGCGATGCTGCATAAAGTATAAATAAAAACACAATGCAATGAATTGAAAATCCCATAAACCAACATTTTATTCACATAAGAACATAGAAAACACCTCACATGTTAAAAGTGAGACATTTTACTATTTTGTGAAAAATGCTAGCTCATCTTGAATTTGATGGCAGCAACATGTCTCAAAAGTTGGAACAACCGCAACAAATGGCTGGAAAAGTAAGCACTACTAAAAAGAAACAATGGGAAGATGTTGTGACTCATGAAGTTCATTGGCAACAGGCAGTTGGGTATAAAAAGAGCATCTTAGAGAGGCAGAATTGCAGAGGTTAAGCAATCTGTAAGAAACTGCATCTACAAATTGAGAAGAAATTCCAGAATAATGCTCGTCAATGTAGAATTGCACATCATAAAATACGACTAAGGAGACCCAGGATTGTTGAGCAACTAGAATCCCATATTAGACAAAACATTCCTCTCGCAAAAGTCCAGCAGCTGGACTTTCTCCTCAGTTCCCAGATATTTAGATTGCAACATTGCCCTGTCCCGACATTTTTGAGATGTGTTGCTGCCATCAAATTCAAAAGGAGCTGGTATTTTTTATGAAATAGTAAAATGTCTGACTTAAGATATTTGATGTTTTCTGTGGGGTTTTTTTTTTGAGTAAAATGTTGGCTCATGAGATTTGCAAATCATTGCATTGTGTTTTTATTTATATTTTTTTGCGGTGTCTCAACCTTTTTGGAATTGGTTTTGTAATATGCTTACCTTGTCCGCTCATCCATTTTATTAAGTTTAACCAAACTGGGTTGGCTGGAGCTTATCCCAGCTATCATGTAATGTAATACATTGTAATATACTGAGTTAGATGATTTTTATAAAGCTTTTCTATCCTTGATAAATAACGTAAAATTCAGTACCCTCTGCGGAATTGAATATTCCTGAGGCTGGCCTGTTCCAGCATGAGGAGCTTCCATTAATGTTGGTGGGAAGGTGTTGTTGACTCATGATCTCATTTAATGTTGATGTAGACCCTGCACACTGTGCTGTTTTTGGGCCTGTACGCTTATACAGTGCTCTAGCGGTCCTTGTTAGTACATATGCTTTCAGTTGGTGTGCCAGATACTTAGTTACTTTTTTTCAGGTTTTCCTCTCGACTGCTGAATCTAATTCCACTCATGTTTCTTTTTCATTTTTTTACATGAGAGAAACAAACTGAAAACAAGGCCACATGAAGAGCTGACAGAAAAGAACCAGAGAACAAGCCTCGCTAATTTCTTTTGCCCACATTTTCTAGGAAATACCTGAAGTGTCAGTGCTGCCACTCATCTCATCCTCTCATTTAAGCTGTCAAAATGGATACATATGAAAAGGAGGAGATCTTGCAAATCAGCAGGGCTTTTTCGACCACACTTTGTGTGAGTGGTTGCTTTTATTTCCTTTTTCTTTTTTGAAATATCTAAAAGAATGAATGCAGTGCTTAAAAATTCTGCCATGGTCAGTGTAGTACAAATGCATTTAAAAGGCTAGCAAACACTTCTTGAGCAACTACTCAGAAAACTCTCAGAAATTAAAGCAAACTTAAATGATTTGCTTGGTTTATATTTATTTCTACACATAATGTAAAAAAATGTACTTGCCCTTTACTAAATTTATCTGCTGAGAAAATGTATCTAGAAATGGCTGGTGTCAACTCAATAAACGGTGACTGCTTCACAATAAAAGCCGCTTGAGGAGGATGATGATGATGATAAAGATATACATGCTATATGGACAACAGCATTGGGCCACACCTCTTAATCATTTAATTCAGGTGTTTTATTTAGTCCCATCGTCACAGGTTTATTAAGTCTAGCTCCTATAAATGCCTTTACATTTTGAACACAATGGGGTGTTCTAAAGAGCTCACAGAATCCCAGTGTGGAACTGTAATAGGATGCCCCTGTTGCAACAAGCCGGTTAGTGAAATTTCTTCTCTCCTAGATATTCCATGGTCACCTGTAAGTGGTATTATTTCAACGTGGAAGTGTTTAGGAACCGCAGTATGACGTAAAGTTACTCAAAGTAAAGTTACAGAGCGGGATTTCTGAGTGCTGGGGTGTATAGGGCATAAAATTCACAAACTCTTGGCTGACTCGATAACATGCAACAAAAGTGTGCACAAGGAGCAGAGTATAGCACGCTTCCTCTGGAAATGTGTTTTGTGGAGCGACAAGTCACACTTCTCTATCTGACAGTCTGTTGGATAAGTCTGGGTTTGGGCCAGTAGCATGTTACTGTACCTGTCTGACTGCATTCTGCCAATTGGTGGAGGAGGGGTGATGTTACGGGATTGCTTCCCTGAGATTGGCCCCTTTGTTCCAGTTAAGGGAAATCTTTATGTTCTAACTTACTGAGAAATTTGGAACAGTTCTGTGCTTCCAACTCTGTGGGAACAGTTTTTTCTGTTCCAGCGTGACTGTGCCACAGTGCAGAAAGCAAAGTCTTTAAAGGCATGTCTGGAGGAGTCCGGTGTGGAAGATCTTGACTGACCCACACAGAGCCCTGGCATCATCCCCATGAACTAAAATATAGATTGTAAGCCAGACCTCTCTTGTCCAACATTAGCAAATGACCTGGTGTTATGGTAGCAAACTACAACACCAGACAAACCATGAGAAGAGCACGTGCATGTGCAAACAGCTCACTCAAGGGTGCTGCTGCTCGCTCCTCTCTGCTACTTACTTACTTAAAGTAGACACAGGACATCTGCAGTGAGTAAAACCTCACACTCAGGGTGCAACTGCGAACTGTTGTCATGAAATTTGCTGCCAAGCTTTTTGTTTTTGTAGCCGTGAGAGGAGCAAGAAAATTCACTGAGGTGAACTGAAGCTTAATGATTGTTTGTGAGTGAGAGGGATATCCGGCACTCAGGCTGGGATGGTGTCTGTTTCCACATTAAAAGAAATTAAAACCCAAAACTGAACACCTACCCAACACACGAATACCTCTAGAGTGCAGCTCTATATGTAAGCTCTTTGCCATAAAATGAATGCCAGGGACCAGGGGTCTTGAACCTGTGGCTCCAGAGCAACATGCAGCTCTCTGGCCCATCTCCAGTGGCTCCCAGTGACTTTGACAAAAACACTACAGTAGATGAGTGTTTTTATAGCCTCTGCCTTGGAGGCATTATGTGTTCAGATTGTCCGTGGCAAATCTTATCACTGCAACAGCTGACTTGTTTACTGGATCTTTACCAATCTTTGTGTGTTTAATACCTATGATGAGTAAAAGAAATGAAAACATTTTGAGGTTGTTTGATCGTCAGTGATGATAATGTTGCTATCACAGGAGCTGACTGGGCTGCTGGATCCTTACCTGTGCTTGTATGGTTAATCACTAGAATGGGTTGAAGAACTGAGAACATTCTGGAGATCGTGAGATCAAAGGTCAAGGTCACAAAAGGGTCAGATTTAAGGCGGAGGCATACCAGCCAAGTTCAATGCATCCCCCCCCTTTCCAATTATATTTTAATATTTATTTATAATTGCTATAATCAGTTCTTTAATTATAAAAATGTTAAACCTATCTTATTATATAATGGATCATGGGCTGCTCCCTTGTATTCTTTCCTAGAGGTCGCCACAGCGGATTAATTTGCATCTGTCTTACACTGGATGGCCTTCTTGATGCAACCCTCCATGGTGAGGTGGGCTTGTGTCCCCACCTGGAATCGAACCAGGGACCTCTTGCTTGTATAGCGAATGTGTAAACCGCTAAACTACAGGGACACTTGTCTTATTATGTACACACATACAATATTTCTTTTTCTTAACATTTCATATGTGCGCCGTAGTCCATATCGGCTACCTTATTCCTCCACTTTGATGCGGTCCATTTTTGCTGGTAATGGGATAAAAGTAAACCATTTTTAGTATTTTATTGGTATAATTTCTGAAATACAAGAAAAACATTTTTATTGCAATGAAAACACATGTACCCAATAATTATAAGGAGCCTACTCCAAAGTGGTCATGTGGTTTGAAAAATAAAAAGGTCAAAAATTAGACCCACTGGTTGATAAGTTCATTTATATTTATAAGCTGTGCCACTTTAATTATGTACAAGGCTCAAATATTTCCAGTTCCTCACATTTTGAGCAAAAGTTATTTAGAATGGCTGTTTTGATGGTAAAAGTTGGTGACCTCTCCGTTTGACCTTCACTGACCACTGTCTGACTGCACAACAATGTAATGCAAGACTTTGATACTGTATTCATCTGAATCTTGAAGAAAAAGCTCAACTTTTTCCATACACTGTGCCTCGGATGCATAGTCAGCATTACAGTGCAGAACAAAGTGCTGAACAGCACAGTCCTGGAGAGAATGGGAATCCCCACCACGTACACCCAGCTGAAACAGATTAACGCGCTGGCTCTGCCGTGTAGTGTGGATGGATGATGCCAGACTCCCAAGAAACCCCTCTATTCAGAGCTGGCATGGGGGAAAACGTCCCACAGGCAGACCCCAGCTATGGTACAAAGACATCTGCGAGAGGAATGTCTTCTGCATTGATCTAAACACCTGTGAAGCTGTAGCCCAACAACAATCAATCAGCTTTGCAGACTGATGGCGTAAAGAAGCATCCCTGAGTTTGAAGACGCACTTGGCCGGCAGACTGAGGCAAAGACGCTCAGGAGAAAAACCCAGCGGCTGTCTGACAGACCAGTGTCCGACAGCTCTCGTTGCAGGAAAAACCGGCACTGCCTTACTGGTTTGTCCACCCGCACCCGGGCTGTACCTGAACTAGAACCACCCTCCAGGTTGCTTCATAGTCTTCAGAGACTGACAGATGCCTACTACTAACATTAGCAACACCTTGGGTGGACTCAACATATCACAGGTTGATAGGTGGCGTTTTGTTCAGCAAAAGCAAATAGATGGAAAATACCTGCACCCGGTTGTATTTTCACCCAACACATCTTTAAGTATGATAATCTTGGGTGATAAATGTTGTTAGAACTCATGTCTCTGTTCTTATGTTCATCTAGACTAATATGTGCCCCAGTATTCTTCTCTTTAAGTCTATTATAAGCTCACCATTTTTTGCAATTTCCAGCTCCAAACCAGTGCTAAAGGGGGACACCAGCAAAAAGTGAGGGTGCTATTAATTAGCTATAATTGCTGTGGATTTCACGCATGCACGACACCATCAAAAAAGCTACTATATTGAGAAATAATGACTAAGCATATTGATTGGTAGTTGCAGGAATTAAGCAGGGACAAAAATTGTGGTTTTTTAATTTCATGAAAATCCCAACTTTAATTAAAGGAATATTATATTACACTTTAATGATTCAAGCTGTGTGTTTGATCGGTGTCATGGATTCAAAGTTGCGCTTACATCTGTGCATTTCTTGGTAAGAAATCAAAAGCAAACAAGTTTCTCTCATTCATTATGCCGAGAACGAAATGCCCCAAAGCCTGCTCGTTTCCCTGCTTCACTAATCAGTAGCCATGGCACATTTTCCCCCCTCTCTGCCACTTGCACTACGCTGAAACTAATGGCTTGATTCCCCTCAAAAACATTTTCTCCCTGTATATTCTTCATGTATTATCCTGCGTGTTGACTGGGTGATAGGTCCATGCTCTGTCTCAGTGGATTTATTGCTGCCTAGTCAGCAGGCAAGGCACAATAATTTGTGCCTTTGGGAATGGAGCAGATGTATGAAATAATCGCACTCTATAGATCCCATCTCTCAGTCCTGTGCTGCTCACTGAAGGTGGAAGGGCTTTAGCAGCTCCTCCTGACGGGGCTGTTCTCCCTACATTGAGCCTCCAGCTGCCCGTTTCTTTCATTAAACTCTACATTTTGAACTCTTCATTCGTTGCACTTTCGTCCGTTTTTTTTGCATCTGCCCGTGTGCTGCCTGGCCTCAAGGGTTTCAGATTATTTGAAAGCGATCTAATTGATATACTGTTGATTTTTTTTTTTTTTCCTTTGTTAGTCTACGGTAATTTCATCAGCTGCTCATTTATCTATGCTGTATTCCATTAGTGATGCTTTATAGTTAAACAAATCACCCCATAAAGCAAATTTGGGTCAGGCACTGGCACAGAAAAAATTTGCACCCTTGTTAAATCAAAAAACGACATTTAAGTCCAGCCAAAATCAGCCCTGGAGAGTCACTGGGTCAGTACACAGGCAGCGGAACATAAGATTTTAACAAGCCTATTGCAGATACAGTATAACATTCATGCTCAGAGGATTTGTTAGGAATGCTGACTTTGTATAATGTAACCTCGAGTAGCTGCTGTCTCAGTGCGTGAGGAAGGAGTGTTTGGTTTAGGAGCTGTCTAAGAAGATTTCCCTCTTCTCACTGTGCGTTGGAAGCCTTTTATTGTTTCTCTGTTTATCAGCCTTCATCTCACGTACCTTAACATCTCCCTGCTGCTGCTCAACACTTCTTAAACCCCAACTTTTTTTTCTTTCTAATGTTGCACATTCTCCACTTCGGCACTTGGGATTCTTTTACCATCTCATAACTGCTTCCATGTTTAGAGTTTTTGTTTTTTGGTTTTTTTTTTGGGGGGGGGGGCAAGTAGCTCCAAGCCTAAAAATGTCAACAGTGCCCAAATGCACTGGAATTAAATGTCAGGCAGTATTGCATTTTGCTGATGAGTGTGATCCCTCTCAGATGACCTCATCAACACTCATCAAACAGAGGAATTTAATTGTGTTTATATAGCAGGGCCCTTAACCTCAGTGCACTCCAAGGAGGAGATACAGTTGAAAATATAGGTTCTAATGAAGGGACGTATGCAACAGCCTTGCACTGTCAATCTCATCCCATCCTGTAAATGGATTGTGATGGGTAGCTTTCTCAACCTCAGCTGCAGTGTGTTGCATTTTGACGTCTGTTAGCCAGTTGGAGGTCATGCAGGGTACGCTCGTCATTTCGGTTTATTTGTTTAAATGTGGAGTTTTATTGCAGAATTTTATATACCCTATATTTTTAAATGCACTATAATCAATGTTGTTGTTAAAGGAGTTCTTAATTATTATATTTGTGGTCTGGGTGTTTGATACTGCTCCTACATCTTTGCAGTAGACCTATTTCACAACATTTTGTCATAAAATAGTAGGAAGTAATGACATGAATGAAGATTCTGGTCTGTTGTTGCACAGTCTTAATTATTATAATTAATGCATTATGTTCCCTTATTTTATGTCAAAATGGCCTCTGTAAAACAGGCCTATAAATACTATCTACAGCCAGCAGCAGGGTAGCTTAGCTTGGCTGACTTGGCACAAGCAGCAAGAAATGACTAGCCCGTGTGCAGTGAAGCGGCGAAAAGTTACTGCTCAAAATTGTCGTTAATTAAACTATATGTAAAGGTCCTGATTTGTGGTTTTTTTTTCCTTTTTTCAAATTTTTGGTCAAGCTTTTGCTTTCCCCCATTTGTATAAGGCTTTTTGTGCAGAGTCATGCTTACAACAATGTCTTTCACCTATTATATTGCAGCAGCGTTTAATTTAAACGTAACTGTACATAAAAGCCAGACATGGTGACTGTGATGTCACTCATTGGTTTGAAGCGGTGAGTTCATGTTGATGGAAGTCTGGGTATTCTGTCTAATGGGCATCGATGCCTGATGCACCTCCACTGGTGTCAACAGGCCAGCTCCAGGGCTGTCAGCTGGGAGTCACCCATCACAGATATTTTTCCCCTTTGTTCCCCCAGTGGTGGGGCAGTGGTGGGGACGTCTCCCTTTCCTGTCCCACACGGCCTCCTTGGCCCATTCCTTTGTAGCCCTCCTCTGGCTGGCTCCGGTAATAGCAAGAGCCCTCAAGAGGAGTTGAGTGGATTTTCTTCCACAGGGTAGATAAATGCCTTCCACCTGCTTCTGTACATGCTGCAGACAGCTCACTCTACTATCCTTATTCCTCTTGTGGGCTGCCTCCACGCTTTCCTCCTATGGGAAATGTGCTTTAGCTGGCTGACAGCCTGATTTTTCAGCCCTCTCTGGTATTCTTCACTTAGTTATTTTTGCACCCAAACATGACCATATTTGGATGAGAAGGTAGAATTTGGGAGTTGTTGCCTAACGCTAGCACGAGCTAGCTATATCATTTGCAAGGTGTATCTGCTGTTTGCGGATTAAATGAAAATTCTAAATTTGGGAGACAAAAAACATGCTTAAAAATGTATTAAAACAGCACTCACCAGTCAATCAAGACTACTAATAATGCATAACTTTTTTTTTTTTTATAACTTAAACCGGTTATAAAAGAAAAAACCCTTGTAGAGATGAGCAGTTGTTTGTACTCGAGGGTAAACATGTCTGGTAATTTGCTCACTTTTGCAACTAACTTCAAGTGGCCATTGGATGAATTTCACTTTTTAGCACATCATCATTGACTTGTTTTTTCAGCTCTGCAGGTTGTTGCTTTGTAACCTCACATAAATATGACCAGCGCTGTTTGTTGTATGTGGAAAAACTCCCCACACTGTATGTTTTAAAGATATCCTTACATTTAGTTGTAATCACCTCAACATTACGGAACCTCTGCTGCATGCCTTGCACCTTTAGGTTTGTACCCGGACAGAAGCTGGCAGCTGTTCCAGCTTCACTTTGCTCAGCATCACCATCGATCTCCTGGTCTCTGCCTGTCTAATTTTGACCTCTGTGCTCCTTCAGGTTCAACTGTTTTGAAGTTTTTGCCTTGGATGGAGCCAGCGCCAATATTCTTCAATTTTGCACTGCAGCAGAAAGCACAGACTGGCTCCAAGCAATATCTACAAATATCAATGACTTGACACAGGAGAACGTAAGTCCGTTTCTAAACATTAAAGGCTCGGGTGGCTCTTCCTGTGAGTTTCCGTCAAAGGTGAAGAAGGAAAGAAAACCAGTGATTTGAATGTTTCTCTCATGTTTCCTTAAAGTATAAAATGAACCACTAAAGGAAGTACATGTGCAGGTTAACAGTTTAAAGAATGACAAAAACTGATGCAATTCCACTTCTGAAATATTTTCCTCTTTTGATCTACTGAGTCATAAAGGAATCGAAGCTGGCGATGTAGTCTGTTTTGCCCACCTTTGTTTTTTTTTTTTCCCCCTCACACATGAACATGGTTTTAATAGACCCTTCCTGGCAAGCACTCATTGACTCACAGTGGCACCTCTCCCCCTCCGCTCACAAAAAATGAGCCTCTCCGATACCTAATTAATGACTGCCAAGTAGTCATTCGGCGCGTGCTCCTCTCTCTCTCATTTCCTTCTATTTCACTTTGATTATCACGCTGATGATGCAAATAGTTTTTGGTGAGGGCGCAGACATACTGTAAGCCCGTGCTCGTCGATGGCACAGCTGCCTTTTTAAAAAAGTGTGATTAATTCATGCCTGCATTCACCTAATTACGGACGTGGAGTGTGATTGCTAAATGGCCAATCAGGATGTAATTGTGTTGTCGCTTTGGGAGAGAGCGGAACTTTTGTTTTAATGACCTACAACCTTTAAATAGGCTCTCTGACGCCCTTGGGGTCCATCACAAGTTTTGTGGCATTCTCATCTAGCGTGGTGAAACCCTATATGATGCGCTTTGATATTCTTTTAGAGAGACTGGGGGAAATAAAAAAAAAGAATTGGGCAGCAGCTTGCTGGGGTCTCATAATTCAAAGATTTCAGGTGACGGTGAGCTTTCTGACTGTAGCTCAGGTGGAACAAGCAAGTCACCAGCCCCATGCTGATTGTGATATGCTGACGCACCAGGTGTGCTTTCAGTGTGAAAATGCTTTGCTCTGGTTTGCAACATTTTTCTGGCTGAGTGATAACCTCAGTGGCACGTTTGGAAAATGCTTCTCTTTGCCTGGACCTGTATTTTCTCCAGGTGGTCTTTAATTGACATGCACGATCATGCAGTGGCAGTGAAAATGGGTCTGCTGCTTTGTGGATTGCAAGGGAACCAAAATGTAACTCTTGAGATGTGATGACGATCCTTTTCCTTTATTTCACATCACTTATTGTGAGTCCTACATAAATTTGAATGGCTGAGTTATTCATTTTCTCAAGTAATTCTATGCTGCTAGCTATGAAAACTTTTTTTTTTATTTACCTTCCATGATGGTCAAATACATTTTGAAGCTGAGGAATGAGGGAAATGAGAGAAAGAGGAGAGTGGTTCGAGGAAAGATGGTGAATCAGGAAGTGCAGAGTATTAATAAGAAGGACGTGAGGGCAACCATGAAGAGGATAAAGAATGGAAAGGCAGTTGGTCTAGATGACATACCTGTGGAGGTATGGAGAGGTCTTTAACATGATCTTTGAGAGCAAGAGGATGCTTGAGGAACAGAGAGGACATCCACTGTTATTGATCTTTAAGAATATGGGTGATGTGCAGACCTACTAGGAGTTGCACTGTGTCTTTGTGGATCTAGAGAAAGCATATGATACGGTGTCGCTAGAGGAACTGTGGTATTGCATGAAGAAGTGAGGAGTAGCAGAAAAGTATGTGAGGGTGTTGCAGGACATGTATGAGGACAGAGACACAGTGGTGAGGTATGCAGTAAGGGTGACAGATAGGTTCAAGGTGGGGGTGGGTTTACATCAGAGATCAGCTCTGAGCCCCTTCTTGTTTGCAATGGTGATGGACAGATTGACAGATGAGATCAGGCGGGAGTCTCCGTGGACTATGATGTTTGCAGATGACACTGTAGGGAGGAGGTGGGAGAGAGCCTGGAGAGGTGGAGGTATGCACTGGAGAGAAGAGGAATGAAAGTCAGTAGAAACAAGACAGAGTACATATGTGTGAATGAGAGGTAGGCAGGCGGAATGGTGAAGCTACAAGGAGTATAAGTAGTGAAGGTGGATGAGGAGGAGTGGGTGGAGGCGAGAAGGATAACAGCAAAGATGAAATGAATGGTTTACAAGACAGTAGAGAAACCTACGATGATGTATGGTTTGGTGACAATGGCACTGATGAAAAGATTGGAGCTGGAGGTGGAAGAATTGAAAACACTGAGGTTTTCGCTGGGAGAGACAGGATTTATAATGAATACATCAGAGACACAGGTCAGGTTGATAAGCTTGGAGACAAGGTCAGAGAGGTGAGGTTGAGATGGCTTGGACATGTGCAGAGAAGAGATAGTGGATATATTGGACAAAGGATGTTGAGGATGGAGCTGCCGGGTGGGAGGAAAAAAGGAAGATCACAGAGAAGATTCATGGATGTAGTGAAGGAGGCCGTGACGAGGGTTGGAGTGACAGAAGAGGATGCAAGGGATAGGGAGCAATGGAGGCAGATGATCGACTGTGGTGACCCCTAACGGGAGCAGCTGAAAGAAGAAGATTGCACTAAAATAATTTGAATAATGTTTCATTCACATAAAAATATGTGCTTTGCTATACACCATTCAGCCACAGCCTCACCTGTCTAGTATTGTGCCCCTCTTGCTAACTGATTTGGGCATGGGGA
Source organism: Etroplus canarensis (assembly GCA_015106775.1). NCBI lineage: Eukaryota > Metazoa > Chordata > Actinopteri > Cichliformes > Cichlidae > Etroplus > Etroplus canarensis. Next base: position 15,295 of record VUQH01063880.1, read on the forward strand.
TCTCTCGGGATGTCCTGTCAAGCACCGACTAGACTGCGATCAGGGCAGTTTGCAGTCTGGGTTAACCCCTTTGGGCTCTTTATTGTTTTCTTTGAGAATTTCCTGAGTGGTTTTCGTGGTGTGGCAGAGTGCATTGTCCCGCTGGGGAAGGCCAATACCCCTGGGTAGTGCCATGAGGGTCTACACGGGCTTTAAAAGTGTTTAAATGGATGGTATTGATCAAAGTAGCATTCATTTAACCTGTCTGTGGTTTTCATTAAGTGGCTGATTGGTCTATACATGTAATTAGATGTGTAAAATTCAAGTGGTTAGACCTAGAATGTACATACACATGTAAAAAGTGTTTAGAAGCAAAAAAAAGATGTCATTCACAGACATTAAGGGGTCAGAATACTTTATACAGTGTGCAATATATCTATAACTGTACAGCTCACTATTTTAATTTCTGTTTCTTTCATAGATAAAGATTGTCAATAAATACTGCTCTTCAGATGATCAGGTATGCTGACACTCACTCCATGTCATTTTGAAAACAGGTGCTTGATTGCCACGTGCGCAATAGACCAATTAAATTCCTCCTGACACTCCACTAGACGGAGATGGTAAAGTTACAGCTCAGAAGACTGAGAGAGGCCTAAATCAAACTGAAAATGCTGCTCAGCCACCTTGTGAATGTTTATCCCGGCTGTAAGAGTAGCAATCTGACATCTGTGAACCGGTTGGTGTTAAAGTGAATATTTTTCCCTGACCATCTTCTGGATAGGAAACCTCTATTTTTACTCCATGGCGCTGCAGACCTATGATTTAGAGACCGTGGTTTCACCTGTTGTGTCCTTTTTTAGTCGACACTTATGTAAAGCTCCCCTTGACCTGCCCTGATAGAGATGATAGGAGCATAAAAGTGTCCTGTGCTGAGGGTTTCCTTTTGCCTCTGCACACGATCGGTTAATGAAGATCTCTGTTTCTGTGAGAAATGTTATAAATGTGTACAACATGGCGTTATCTTCACACAATTGCACCTGTTGAGGCAGCACTGTTCCGAATCGATGTGAAAATTAAAGGAGTTTTTTTTCAGGCCGGTTAGCAGCGTGGAAAAAACTGAATAAATCTTCATCACTGTAAACATTACTGGAGAATTCATTAGTGTGGAGGTATTGTCAGGAAACAGTCAAGGCCAGCACTTAGAAATCGATGGACATTGTTAACCACGGGATGTGGGAGTGTAGCTGATAAGCAGTGCTTTGGATTTTCTCTTCTTTCCTCTGCTTAGATGAGAACAGAGAAACTTCCCAAGTCAATCTGGTGTAGATCAAAGGAAAATTGTTGCAGTGCAGCTGAGACTGCAGCACCACTGTACTGAGGAGTATCTTTTTGAATGCATCCCGTCTGAGCAGCAATATTATAGTTCTTTTATTAAATCATTTTCTGTGTCAGTGCACATTTAACTGTTCTGGTCTTGTGGCTGAGGAAGGACAGATTTTTCATTGTCTGTGTTGTCTCTTTTTCTTTTTATCAACAACTGAAAATGTCATCTTCTACATCTCTGCAGATTGTTCACATGGGCTGGGCATGTGAAAGCCCTGAGGGCAGCGCCCCTGGTCGAACTTCAGCATTCAAGTTCCTGGCACTGCGAGGACCATATTTTTATATCTTCAGAAGTCCCCCGGTAATTTTATTTTTCATTTTCCTATTCTGTGTGGGGAGGAAAGGGTAGATTTGTGTGGTGGATCAGAATCCTCAGAGCTTGAACCTTCCCAAGAAGGCTGACAGGTTTTTATGTCATTTCTGCTAAAGGTAATCATACACTAAAGTGAATTTTTATAGTTTGCATTATTACCCAAAGTAGCAGCAAGATACCGGGTAAATAACTGACAAAGGCAATTGTGGCACAAATCCTGTTTAATGTTCTCCACCTCCCTCATATTACACTGCATTTTTCCATTTTTAATTTTAAATGTTTTGTACTGTTCAGCAATGTGTAGTTTGCATGACTTCATCTACTGACTCATAGGTTGCTTTTCCAATACTGCATGCATTGTTTGATGCACCATTGATTTATTATTGTGCATGGATTTATTGCCAAGCTGGGGAGTCTCAAACATTCACATTGAAATCCACTGTTCTGATTGGACTGGTTAGACTGATGAGCTGCCTGCTTAATCTTAAGCTAATCATTGCCGCTGTAGTTAGAAAAAAGTTCTTGTACACACACCTTCAAATAAAAATAAACTCTGAGACCATGTGAATCGGGTAGCTTACTGTGTGAAATGTGCTGAAAAAATGCCTTTATAAATGCTGGCATTTGCCATTTATATGTACTTTATTCTTCTTCTTCTTTCGGCTGCTCCCGTTAGGGGTCGCCACAGCAGATCATCTGCCTCCATCTCATCCCTCACTACATCAATGAATCTTCTCTGTGATCTTCCTCTTCTCCTCCTACCTGGCAGCTCCATCTTTAACATCCTTTTCCAATATATCCA
>VUQH01063882.1:8651-19212 GCA_015106775.1 Etroplus canarensis
ACAGGATTAGAAATGAAGTTTGGAGACAAAGTCAGAGAGGCAAGGTTTGGACATGTTCAGAGGAGGGATAGTGGATATATTAAACAAAGGATGTTGACGATGGAGCTGCCAGGCAGGAGGGGAAGAGGAAGACCACATACAGGACCGTTACCTGCTACAAATTCTATTGGCAGATGGTAAAAAGGCTATAACCCGTAAGTGGTTGATAGAGGAGTCACCCACTGTCTCAGAATGGACAGAAATAATACAGGAAATGCATATGATGGAACGACGAACTTTCTCCCTGAGACATTCTTTTGAAAAATACAAGAGATACTGGAAATGTTTCCTAAATCAGGAGTTACAGCAGACCTTTGTTGCCTTTTCTTTTTTGCCCCCCCATGGTTGTGGCAGTGCACATTTTTAAGCTCATGTAGTGCCTAACTCCAAACTAGCCGGCCCTGTCCTCTCCCCCTACCTCTTTTTTGTGTGTTTTGTCGGTCCATGCTCCTGTTTGTTTTTTTTTTTCCTGTTTGATGTAATGTCAAAAAAACTGCAACAATTTTTCAATTAAATTGAGTAAAAATTACTTTATGTCTTGTTTAACTAAGCACGCTGCTCATTAATTTTGCATCAAAAATGGTTTCTTTTTTTTGCACAGTTCACAATACATTTGAACACAAAGCACACGGAAGGATGAGCCTTCTTTGGGAAATGGGTTCAATGATTTATTTAAATGTGCCAACATAAATGCAAATACAGCACATGAGGCAAAATCTGACTACGAGCTTGAAAATCAATATTTGTTATGACCAGCTTTTATTCTGAATTCCCTTAGGCAAGCTTTCTTGTCATTGCTTTAAGTAGTCTCCAGGAATAGTTCCCCAGGCTTCTTGAAGGACATTTCAAAGCTCTTCTTTGGATGTTGGCTGCATTTTGTTCTGTTCTCTGTCAAAATGATCCCACTGTGCTTCAGTAATGTTGAGGTCTGGGCTCTGGGGAGGCCAGTCAATGGCCTATAGTGTTCCACTGTGTGTGTTTTTTTATCCACACATGCTGGTGTTTGGGGATCAATGCCATTCTGAAAAATGGATCTGTTGCCAATCAGGGGCTTTCCAGAAGGTACTGATGCTATTTATCTCCAACACCACTGGCTGAAATGCAGCCCGACACCATGACAGAGCCTCCACTGTGTTTTACAGATGGCTGTAGACACTAACTGTTGTACCTCTTTCCTGACTTCCTCTGTACATATTCGTAACAATTTGAACAAAAAAAAGTTCCTGTGTAATTTGGCGTAGCTCAGCCTTTGCTTCCTGTTTCCCTTCCTTAAGAATGGCTTCTTAACAGCCGCATTTCTGATGAGTTTGGTGAACGCTCACTGAAGTTCCAGATGCATCTCTCAAGTCCAGTGTCAGGTCTTTGCTGCAGTTTTTTTCTCATTCCTTAGGGACTTGCCTTTCAGATACTGTTCACCTGCTGTAGATAGTCTTTTTTTCGACCTGCCACTGCCTCTAAGGACATGCTGCACACCACATCAGCACCACTGGACTGAAAATGAGGGGAAAAAGCAGCCAGCGTCCAAAGAAAAACTTTGAAAACCTTCAGAAAGCCTGGAGAACCACTGCTCATGACCACTTTAAAAGTAAAGTAAAGGAAAGTCTGGCTCCTGTGAAGAAAAATACAACGAAATGAGGGGCGACTAAAGATTTTTCTACAGTACTGTATCTGTGCAAAGTTACGTAATCAGTTCTCCTTTTGACTGCATTGTGAGATGAGGCACTTTTGACAGCTCATTTGCCCTCATCCCCTCAGAAGACACTTGGAATTATAATAAGTATAGGAGATACTTTATCCCATATGTCCTTGCACTGGCTCCTGATTAAATACCAAATTCAGAATAAAATTCTTATTTTTGTGCATAGAGCACTGCACGGTCAGGGACCTTCTTATATTAAAGACCTTTTGAAGCCACACAACAGAAGTGGGACTCTCAGGTCTTCTGACAGGGTCTGCTACTAGTCCATCATAATGGACTCATAACTAAAGGGGGGCTGTACCTTTTGTTGCTGTTGCTCCTAAGCTTTGGAACTGAGAACTGTCAGGTTTGTGGACATTTTTAAAAAGCAGCTGAAAACCCATCAGTTTAAACTTACCTTCGTTTATTCTGTTTTATTTCTGCTTTTATCTAATTTGTCTTTTGAAATCCTTTCATTCTTTTTTGTGAAGCACGTTAAGATATCTGCCTTGAAAGGTGCAATATAAATAAACTTCGCTTACTTATTTTCTTACTTTCATGTTTGGGAAAGTCTTTTGTTACAGCAGTGGAGTGACAACAGTCCTATAAAGGGTTATTTCTTGTGATAGGAATTATTTCCTGTATCTGTCCCTGTGGCAGCAGAGCTGAATCAGTCTGTTAGAGAAAGAGCTCTGCCGCCTGTCCACTAAGTGGTGCAGAGGGTGGTCAGAATCATCCATGATAGATCGCAGTTTGTTCAGTGTCCTCGTCCCCGCCACAGCTTTAAGTGTCCAGCTGGCAGCCAACTGCAGTTCATTCAGTCTGTTGGTGTCTCCAGCTCTGATGCTGCTCCCCCAGCAGACAGAGGTGGTGGGGGTGACCTGACATCTCTCCAGCTTCCGCCGCGTCGATGTGGACACACTGGTACTTGTACTTCACCACCACATCAGCATCCTCTTCCTTCTGAAGCTGATCCCCGTCTCTCTGGTCGCGTCACATTCAGCAGAAGATTTCTCTCGGACCACTCCACAAAATCATCTATCAGCGCTCCGTACTCCTCCACCTGCCCATCAGTTGTACATCCGACCGCTGCAGAATCAACAGAGCATTTCTGTAGGTCTCGTGACCCGGAGTTGTTCTCCAAGCCTGAGGTGTACAAGGTGAACAGGAACGGCGACAGCACAGTCCCTTGTGGAGCTCCTGTATTGCACATCATAAATCAGACAGAGCCCTCTCTGTCAGGGAGTCTCAGTAATCTGCTGACATTATCAACGCGTTTCCTGACATTTTTCTGGTAGCTTCTCTCCCAGTGGCAGCAGCTGGATCGTGTTAAATGCACTGGAGAACTCAAAGATGATCCTCCCCGTGCAGCCATTAGCATGTAGATGTGAGTAAGCTTGGTGCTGCATGCAGATTTGATCTATGTTGAAAACTTCAAAGGGTCAAGAAATGATTTCACCCGTGGTCTCAGCTGGACCAAGAGAAGTCTCTCCAGCACCTTCATCACATGTGATGTGACAGCAACTGGTTGATAGTAGTTAAACTCCGACAGGTAGCTTTTGTAATACTATATTGATAGTGTTTTCGTTTTTTTCTGTGGCGGGTTATCTGCACTGTTGGCTAGCTGTGGTTTTTAATTGTCATTTTTTTTTGACCACCTCATCATCAGTCAGGACCTTTGATGTCCCACGCTCTCAACATTCTAACATCATTCAACAGCACAAATGAAAAGTGTGTCACGGTTTCTTGTTTCAAAGTTTGGTTTTGTATGCTTTTGAGCTCTTTTCTGCTTTTGAATTCTGTGCTTCTTCCACAGCTTTGAGATTCTTAGTTTTCATATTCTGTTATTGCATCCATTGTTTGTCAGTTATATTACTAGAGCAAGCTTTGTTTAGTTAAGTAACTTTGTTCTCCAGATGTTTTCCTGCTGTGTTCCTGCCTTTCGTTAAGTTTAGTCTTGTGCCAGGTTTTCAGGTTTCGTGTGTTATATTCAGTTTCACTTCCTGACCTTGATTGTTGCCAGTGCTCCTCTCCCTCCTGTTTCTTGTTTGCTCCTTAGTCCTTGTCTATTTATACTCTGCCTTCTCCTCAGTTCAGTGTCGCGTTGTCAGTGTGACATCCCTTCCTGTGTGTGTGTTCCATGCCTGGAGTGGGAGTTTTATGGACTTTATTTTCTTTCAAGACTTTTTGGCAACATAAAGCCACTTTTAGTTAAACTCGTCTCGCCTCCTGGAGTCCTCCATTAGGGTCTGCACTCTCCACTCACGTGCTGAAACCTGACAATGTGTTTGCTTTTAATGTAAGTTTTCTCAATCGATACTAAGCATGTATAATGTAAATAAACATTTGGTTAATAATGTGTTTTGAAAATGTACAGTGGATACAGAGAGTCTACACACCCCTGTTAACATAGCAAGTTTTTCTCATGTAAAAAATGAGATAATTTCAAAAGTTTTTCCACCTTTAATGTGACCTTTAACCTGTGCAATTCAGTTTAAAAAACATCTGTTGGGGGGGATATAAAAAAAACTACACAATAAACAGACTGCATAAGTGCGCACACCCTAAAATGAATACTTTGCCAAAGCACCTTTGTGTGAACTGTCCAAAATATAGCCACAGGTGATTAGAGGAGGAGTTCCTGACACATGCACAGAAATATAAGCTGTTCAGATGAAGTCATAAATTCCAGTTGACTTTTGAGAAACAAAGCAAAGGGGCGGGAGGGGGTAAGGTAAATTAGATGACAGACCCGCCCTGCCCTACTCAGTGAGCATAAACATGGCACATTTTATATCGAAATTTCCTAAATCAAAGCCAGAATCATGCTTATGCTCAGCTGCTGGCTCTGACACATCTTTGGGTTTGGGTACACACCTGCCATCAATGAAAGTGACTCCGATTAACTCCAAATAAAGTTCAGCTGCCCTCAGAGGATTTTGCCAACAATTGCTCAGTTGCATCCTACAGCAAAAGCCGTGGTTCACATAGAGCTGGCAACGCATCAAAGGGATCTTATTGTTCAAAGGTATCAATAAGGAGAAGGAGGCAAAAAAATCCCACTTTATATATCCACTGTGTATTGCACTAATAAAGCATGGTTGTCACAAAATCCCTAAACACACCCGAGCTCTCATTTGGGAACCAATAATGTGATGGATTTAGTCATATTGCTCTTGTTTTCAAAGGTCACTTCTCATGAAAAGTCATCAAAACAGATAATCAGCACATTATTTTTTTCTTTTCTTGTTGTTTTTCAGTCAGCCTTACTTTTAACCACCGTATGCACGAACCCATGAAGGTGGAGGAGGACTCAGAACCTTCATTGCAGATCACAGCTGTGAGGTACTAAGATATTTAATCGTCCCTGAATTTTCGCAAATCCCCCCCAAAATTTTTTGTTTAAGTGTTTTTTTCACTGCGCAGACACTGACTGACGCTGGATGTCCTAATCACGACATTAAACCCAGTACAGATTACTGCACAGAGCTGTCCGTGTCAGCTGAACTCACTGTTTTCTCATCTTTCTCATCACTTCACTCTCTTTGCCGTCTCTTTGAGAACACAGTACCTAACACACACACACACACACACACACACACACACACACACACGCACGCACACACAAGCACTCAGTGCAGATTTCACACAGCAACAGTTGCATAGTGATCATCAAAAATGGAAGCAAACAAAGTGAGAGGTGCAGCTGTGAGATGAAGAGATGCGAGGTGGAAAAAAGTCTGCCGGAGGAGCCTAGTTAGTGTTGTACTGAACACTAACGGTATATTGCGCGCTGGCCTGCATGGTTATCTTTATGGAACTTATACAACACAGTCACAGGTGCATTTTCTTTTTTAGTGGAAGCACAGTCCTGTGCAAAAGTCTCAAGCCACCCCTCATTTCTTTATATTTTGCTTACATACCGGTTTTGAGCAATAGTTCTCCAACTGTTCTGAAGGTCTTTCAAAGTTGTATTTTTTTTTTTGGACACTGACTGCTTTTTCACTTATTTTTAATCCAGTCCCTGTACCTGACCATTTTCAGAGGAAAGATTTATTTTCTTTGTTAAGCCGCTCAATACTGACCTATGAATCAATCCAAAAAAAGCACCTAACACAAGGGATAACCCCATGTTGTGTCTAAACATAACAGACAACCAATTTTAAATTTTATCTTTAGGCGCAACTGGAAGCTTGTTGCAAAAGCACATAAAAATAACAAAGCTAACCCACTTTTGACAGGCATAAAATAACACTGATGCACCAACAAGGTGATTCCCAGAGAGCCGGACAGATTGACGCGGCATCGGCAGTGATGAGGAAGCTCCGCTGGCCTGTTGTCGCAAAGACAGATCCGAGTGTGAAAGTGAAGCTTTCAGTTTACTGGCTGTTCCCACCCTCACCTGTGGTCACGAGCTCTGGGTAATAACTGAAAGGATGAGTTCATGGCCGAAATGGGCAAGCTTAACATGGAAACTCAAAACCTGTGTTTCACGTACCCAGAGACTGCTGGTCTCTTCTTGTTTCCAGTAAATCAATATTTGAGATACATGAAAAAAAAAATAATCATAGAATCAGAAAGGAGCAGGTTTGTTTTATTTAAATAATCTAAAACTCAGTAATTAACCTTTTGTAATAAAAAAAAATGCATATTTGCATGCATCTTCAAATATAACAGGAGGAGATCTTTCACGTCTCCTTTTATGTTTTTGTGTCGCTGCTTCATGATTGCAGGTGTGAACCGCGACACTGAAAAGAGCCTTGCTCTCCTTTCTGCTATCAGTGAGGACTTTATAGCAGCATTTTCTTTTTAGACATCATTAAGTGATTTTTGTTAGTGGTTTCAGAGCTTAATAACATCTCGAGTGGGCATTTACTATTTCGCGAACTCTAACAGTTGGTTGGGTCACCTATTCTAAAAAGTGGGTTCTATTGTGTGCAGCCTCACATGTGAACAATGGAGAGAGACTGTACTTTGCTGAATGACTACCCTCAGCCTGCCAGCAACAACACAATGTTTTGATTATTATTATTTTATGACGCTTTTGAAATGCATAGCCTTGACTCCCAACTGCAATTTCTACACAACTGGTGCTGTAAACAGTTATTCTAGTCTTTAACCCTCTATAGTCTGATTTCACAGGCGATAACCCTAACCATGACCCCTAATTTTTTTTGGAAAAAACTCAATAATTTTTGATGTATGTTATAATGATTACTTTCTTTGTTCCCTGATTACTAAGACTTTGGAGAACAATCTAATTAAAAACAAAGATGACATACTTTGATTGAATCAGGTTAGAGTTTTGGTTGGGGTCATCGTGCTAAAATGCTGCATTAAATCTGTTCACACTTTAAACCCTCGGTGCTCTAGGTCATCATTGGTGATGACCCTAACACTAAGATAGAAAATACTTTTCCTGAGTCTCAGCAATCTGATGACAAAGAAAATAATCATTCTAAGTGACAGGCACCTTAAGACTTTTTTTTACATTTTTCCAAATAAAAGTTCATTTTGCTTGACTCCCAAATATAGGGTTAGGGTTTGGGGCCAGGGTGACGGTCATCACCGATGATGATTTCGGAGGGTTTAAAAAGGGGACCGCCACCGCTGTTTGCCAGTCTGTCTGCTCCTGAAGCCTTGGGTTCCCTTCACACCAGAGAGGTTCTATTCCATGTTGTTAAAGCTAATTTTGGCAGCCAGGGATCAGATCGCCATGGCCTCTGCCTTCTGCGGCCTGATCCACAGAGGATTGGGCCCAAATAGCTCCTCCTGCAGGTGGTGGACCCACAGGAAGATGGACCAAACAAGAGGCCTGGACCTGGTGTTTTGTTCTGTCTAGATTTCTTGTGTATAGAAGCTTGTTTTAATTTCACTTGGTGGCAGAGGAGCGGTTTGTCCTCTGCCACCAAGAGAACATGGCTCCTGGGACTTTCTGCATGCAAATCCCTCCACCTACAGTACTGTGCAAAAGTCTCAAGACACTCTTCATTTCTTTAGATTTTGCTTCCAAGGATCCAGACTTTCTTGTCATTTTAAAAGTTGTCTTTAGCAGTAGTTTTCCAGGCTTTCTGAAGGTATTTCAAAGTTTTTCTTTGGACAGTGGCTGCTTTTTTAGTCATTGTCAGTCCAGTCCTTGAGAGGAATGTTTTTTAAATTGTTAAGCTACTCACACTTACTGAATTATTTAAGCATAAAAAAGGCTCCTACCACCAATGTTGTATCTCCACATAACAGACAACTTAGTAACGAACCAGTTGTAAATTATATCTTTCAGCACTTTGCTACCAGCAGTGTGTCAAAAAACACATCATTTATTCCCATTTCTTTTCTTTAATTCATGAAAAATGCCAAAAAGAACAGTTTGACAGGCATAACATTTGATTTCTGCACCAACAAGGGAATTCTCAAAGAGACATTGGCAAAAAACCTGACATATCCTGCAATGATGTGCAGTGTGTCCTAAGAAACTTTGAGGAAACTGGACATGTGGAAGACAAAAGAAGTGGCACGCCTAAAATACCATCCAGAGCAGATGAACAGAATCTGAAAGCCATGTCCTTATGAAATAGGAAAAATCATGCGAAGACCTGAAATAGGACCTGAGAGACACATCAGACCCTTCAGTTGATCCATCTACTGTTTTCCAAAGGCTCATCAGAAATGGGCACTTTTTAAGGAAGGGATGTACCTTCGGCTGCTCCCTTGCATTCTCCCCAGGGGTTCGCCACAGTGGATTAATCTGCATTGGTAATTTGGCAGAGGTTTTATGCTGGTTGCCCTTCCTGAGGCAAGCCTCCATAGTGAGAGAGGCTTGTGTCCCCACCTGGAATCGAACCAGGGACATTTTGCTTGTAAAATTACACAAGAACTGGAGTAAAAATCAATTTCAGTAGGTCTTATGGAGTGATGAATCCAAATTTTTTATTTAAATCATCGTTAATATATACAGAGGAGGTTAGGAGAGAGACACAACGGTGAGTGTCTACAGCCATCTCTAAAGCACGGTGGAGGCTCTGTCATTGTTTAAGGCTGCATTTCAGTCAGTGGTGCTGGAGATCTTGTCAAAACTGATGCAATACCGGTCAGATTTTCAAACACCATGCAGTACCATCTGGAAAGTGTCTGATTGGCAACAGCTTCATTTTTGAGCTTGACAATGATCCACACAGTCAGTGCAGTAAAAAGCCTACATGGATAGAAAAACACACAGTAGAACCCCATCAGTCATGGATTGGCCACACCAAAGCCCAGACCTCAGCATCATTGACAGAGAACATACCCATAGGCAGCCATTACCATACATGTGTGTGACTTTGTTTAAATGCATGTCTTTTCAATTAGATAAATGTGTGTATATGTACCTTTCGGCTGCTCCCTTGTATTCTCCACCAAGGGGTCGCCACAGCGGATTAATCCGCACTGGTAATTTGGCAGAGATTTTACACCAGATGCCCTTCCTGATGCAACCCTCTATGGTGAGAGGGGCTTGGGTCCCCACCTGGAATTGAACCAGGCACCTTTCGCTTCAAAGGCAAACGCGTAAACCACTACGCTACCAGGGACACTATATGTGTGAGTGTATATACACAACTAAAATAGGCTGAGAGCATATCTATGTTACAGGTAGGTTGTGTTTATTCTTATTTATTTATATTTTCATTTCACTGACAGCAGCTATAAATACATCATGATTCTCAGTGTGTGGAGCATGGGAGGTTGAGGACCCAAACGCAGGGCTGCAGGAGGCTGGGCAAGGAGAACACAAAGGTTTGTTAAGCTAAAAATGTCAAATAAATGCTCAGGCAAGGCAACTAACACAGGGAGCAGGAACACACACTGTAACTAAAAGCCAGAATATCCAAAGAAAGACCATAAACAGGCTAAAAATGTGGCAAAATACAGACCATGACATCACCCTCCCCCCATCAGTGTCATGGTCTGGGCTGCTGCATTTCCCCTTTGGCTTCCTGGTCCCTCCTTAGATTAGTTCGTCCTAGGGGCTCATCATCGCCACCTGTGGCACCACCAATTCCTGTCACATTTAAGAGCCGGTTCCTCAACAACACCCTGGCCAGATTGTTAACACACCAATTGTGGTAACACCAAGCACCTAGAGTATTTTTGACTACCTCTCTTTTGTGTACCCATCCTGCCCTCTCGTCCTCTTTTCCGGTATTACTCCATTGTGTGCATCAAGCCATCCTCGGGACCTTCCTAGGAAGGACTGAACCTGCCTCCTGGAACTACTCATTGGACCTGGACTCACCTGCCTGATCACTCTCAGTAATATCCTTTAACACCTGAAGTCCTGCCTTCTAACAAGAAACTGGTTAAACACTTCTTGACTTCTGGTCTGTATCTGGGTCCTTTAAAAAACCATGACAATCAAGGTACAGCTCCCAATATCATCTTCTTCTGCTTTTGGCTGCTCCCATTAGGGGTCACCACAGCAGATCACCTGCTTCCATCTCACCCTATCCCTGCATCCTCTTCCCTCATACCAACCCTCTGCATGTCCTCATTTACTACATCCATCAACCTTCTCTGTGGTCTTCCTCTTCTCCTGCCTGGCAGCTCCATCCTCAACATCCTTTGTCCAATATATCCACTATCCCTCCTCTGAACATGTCCAAACCATCTCAGCCTTGCCTCTCTAACTTTATCTCCAAACTTCTCCACCTGAGCCGTCCCTTTGATGTACACATTTCTAATTCTGTCCATCCTGCTCACTCCCAGAGAAACATCTCAACATCTTCAGCTCTGCCACCTGTCTTTTCGTCAGTGCCACCGTCTCCAAACCATACATCACAGCAGGCCTCACTACCATTTTGTAAACTTTTC
>VUQH01063889.1:4187-14306 GCA_015106775.1 Etroplus canarensis
GGACTGCATTCCCTGACTTACAGGTGTTTGGGGGCGCCTATCTTCAGACCCGGGTTCGTAAAAGTCTGGCCTACGTGCCAATGATGGCCGACAAACGCGTCAAGGAAAAAATGCAATACTCTGAGCCGCAATTCATGTCATAAAACGGAGGGTGAGACCAAGGGAGCGCTTCTCTCTTTGGTTCTAGCCATAACAGCAGACTAAACGCCAATAACCACGGCTCGAGTCTGAGCTGTATCCTCGATCGCATGCTGGCGCCCAGACTGTCTGAAAATTTTGGTCGACCAAGTGCCCAAGTTCTGGACAAATGAACACTTGTTGGGAAGCTCTTGTTGCAGTACTGCTTTCCAGACATGTTGTCTTTATACTATTTTCAAATTTGCACACTGCTCTTTTTTGCTTTTATTGACATTTTACACAGCCTCCCAACTTTGTTTTTTTGTTTTGGGAAACAGGGTTATAATATGGAAAATAGGCACCACAACACACAACCACACACATACACACAGACAGGCCTCGCAGACAGTCTACTGTAAAGATCCAGGACGCCTGCATTACCTTGACAGTAGTGTACGCTGTTATATAAAGACATTTTCCTCTTAGAAAGCACCCTTATGATTTCAATCATTCTTCTTTTTTGGATACAAATGTCTGAAATGCTTTAGCTGTTTCCCCAATTACAAAGAGATGGCAAATATACGACCACACTTATTGTATCTTGTCGCACCCCCCACCCCATAACCCCCATTCTTGTTTTGTACAATTGCATAGAAGTTTAAAAAAACAGCCTCTTTCCTTAATAAAACAACTTCAGGACGTTTTAAGAAACTACTAAAATCTACAAGTTATAATGTATTTCTTTTTTTTTTTTTTTTTCCCCGACAAGTCATTGCTGGAACTTTAATCCTTCACAAAAATAGACGTTATATATATATTCTCTTTGTAAACTGTTTCCAATCCAGTTGTTTTGACTACAAAAGCATGCGACAGGTAGGGGAGGGAGGGGAGGGCGGGGCTGAAGGTTAAAGGCGGGATTAGAAGGGCGGGGCCTCGTGCTGCTTGGCGCCCCGCTCGTCCGTCATCACACTGACCAGCGACTCCATGGCGCGGCCCAGGTCGTCGGCCATGTGGAACAAACTGCCAATGCTGGGACCTGAGGGAGGAAGAGACACGTCTGAGAAAAGTTCCCACTTGACCTCTCGAGAATCAGCTGATCCCTTATGACCCTAACCCTAACCCTAACCCCCCATTAACAGCTTTGAGCATGAATAAAATTGCTTATATGAAAGTTTCACTAGCAAAACTGTACCAGTTTCATGTCTGTGACCTGGAGTAACAAAAACAAGCATTTGTACCTTGGATGTTTGATTTGTATCCCAAAAAATGAACAGGAGATAACTTGAAAAAACTGCTTTCTGGGTAAACATTTGAGGGTCGAGGCAGATGGCTGCCCCTCCCTGAGCCTGGTTCTGTTGGAGGTCTCTTCCTGTTAAAAGGGAGTTCTTCCTTACCACAGTCACCAAGTGCTGCTCACAGGGGACGGTCTGATTGTTGGGGTTTTCTCTCTAACACTGCAGGGTCTTTACCTTACAGTGTGAAGCACCTTGAGGTGACTGTGTAGCGACTGTGTTGTGTAGTCAAGTCCTGGGTGATTGAGGAAAAGTCCCCCTCACATACAAACCCAGAACTGCATAACACTATAAACCCTGACTCACTCACTCACTCACTCACTCACTCACACAGACACAAACACACAATCTGCACTACCTCAACCGCTGCCACCACCCATCACTTCTTCTTCTTTCGGTGCTAGTGTCTTGTTCTTGTGTTGTCTTTTCATTGTGCCTTTCTTGTGTACTGTTTTGCACAATTTTGGTTTTTGTACCATGTTCATCTGGTTTAGATGAAAAGGGTTTTGTTCTTTGCCTTGTTTGCAACTATTGCACTACGTTGCACATGTTGCACTTTATTTATTTATTTATTTTTACATTTTTAATTTTAAATTTTAAACTGTGAAAAAAACAAAAAACCTAGTCCTAGCTCTGTTTTTCGTATTGATACCTTTCTGTCTTATGTCTACATGTTTATATGTTGCACCAGGTCCTGGAGAAACGCCATCTCATTTCACTATGTTCTGAGTCAGCTGAAGCTCTTGAATCTTGAATCTTTTTGTAAACTGGCTCTATATAGTACATAAAATAGAAATGAATTCATTTCACCATGTGGAATAGGTAGCTGGTCAAAACAAGTTATATCATATCAAAGGTCTCGTTCTCATCTATATTTTTATACCAGGCTCATTTCCTAGCTGTAATTCCTTTTGTGTCCACATCTTTATCTTCTTTCAGCTGCTCCTGTTTAGGTGTCGTCACAGCAGATCAGCTGCCTCCTTCTCTCCCTATCCCTTGGCATCCTCTTTCCTCACACCTCACACTCGGCATGTCCTCCTTCATTACATCCATCAATCTTCTCTGTGGTCTTCCTCTTCTCCTCCTGCCTGGCAGCTCCATCTTCAACATCCTTTGTCCAATATGTCCACTATCCCTCCTCTGAACATGTCCATCCCTCTGATGGACTCATTTCTAATCCTGTCCATCCTGGTCACTGTCAGTGAACATCTCGACATCTCAAAAGGCCTCACTACCCTGCCTGCTTCACGTCCAAATCCTTTTCTAATCTAGTTATCTAGGGCACCCACACTTGTTTCTGTTGCTCTACATCAGTGGCTCTCAAACTTTTTTGTTGTGCTTCAAAAGCTGAAAAGACCTCACACCCCACACCGCACAATTTTATCCATCACAATCAATAAAAAAGGACACATGCTGAATTTGACTCAAATAAAGGTGCATAACACTGTCCAGATTGCATCAGCAAACTCTTTTCCTGTTTCTTTTGCCTAATAAAACATCTATTTAGATTAGTTTCACTTCACATTTTTCACCTGACTGCCTGTGCCCCACAGTTTGAGAACCACTGCTCTAAATCACAAACACATATACAGAAGGGCTCAAAAGAAAAAAACAAAACAAGTTATTGTGCAAAAAGCTGATTCTGGTGCTTCCCTAAAGCGTCCTTTGAAGAAAACATACTCAGTAACGACGCACGGTAACTGCACGTTAGGATGAGTGGACGGCCAGCAGCAATTATGAGCTCGAAAGAAGCAGTTATGACAGCATCTGCAGACTTACATTAGTAATGTGATGACTCATCACAATATCTTAAAATGAATGCAGAACTGATTGATATGTGAATGCAGCATATGTGAAGTGATGAGACGCGGTCAAAAAGCTCCGATTCTGTCATTCACAAAATATGTTGAAAAACACAGAAAAGAAAAAGTAAAAGTAACCCCCACGGAGTATCTGGTGTGATGAGTCAGCTTGTGAATGTGAGAGAGGAGCCAAGCATTGAGCTCGTTATTCAGCTATTTGCTGCAGTTTTCATGTTAACAGCCAAATGTCTGAAAATGTGCAGAATATCATATCTCAGCCTCTGTGGAATACAAAGGTAGTGCCAGTGTGATTCATACTGAACTTTTTTTATGCTTTGTATTTCTGCCTTGCTTCAGATTATGTGGTTATTAATTAAAACAGGTTCAAGGTGCAAAGTGTAGCTGCTGGGCATCAGCAGTGACACACATGCAGGGAAACACAGCAGACCGCACGGTGTCTTTTGTTTGCCGACGCAGACACCCGACGAAGAAGGTTGGCGGTTCAATCCCTTGCTCTATATGTGGCCAAGTGTCCTGGACCAAGACGCCGAACCCTAAGATGGTCCAGATGCATCCACTGGAGTTTGAATGTGTGCGTGATACGTAAATGTGCTTAAAGGCATAGAATAAAGCGCAGTGTGAATGGGTGAATGAGGCTTGGAGTAAAAAAAAAAAGCACTTTGAGTGCTCAGAGTAGAAAAGTTATATATCCAGTCCCTTTATGCTCTGAATCTTATTCAGAACCCTTTGTTGTGAACTAAAGTGTCCTATAAACTCTACAAGTAACCACACAACCTGCAGACTACACACTAGAGCACTAGTACTACTCCGTGTCGCAGAGAGCGGTGGCGTGGTGCGACAGAAGAGTGGAAAGGAAATTAAAGAGGAAGCCAAAGAGAGCGGATACTTGCTTCGTCTCGCCGCAATCAGTGAACCGTGCCGTTTCCATAAAGCGCCCAAAAATCAAATCAATTATTATTTCAGCTATTATAGTTTTCTTAAGAACTTTGCTTTCTGTTGAGGATGATTTTTAAACATTTTAATGTTTAAGGCAAAAAAAAAAAAAAAGTGGTGCAGATGTGCTACTGATGCAGTAGAAACAGCAGTGGGCAAATGACAAAGTGGGGGAGAGAGAAAGGTGAGCCACTGACCTCTCATGGGTGTCCCCTTCTCCCTCCTGGCTCATGGAAAAAAAGGAGGAATGAAAGAAAAGGAAAAGAAGAAAGACAGTAAAATCACACCTTGTGTTGGTAACAGAGAGGAAGAAAAATGTCTGAAGGGCAGGCGACGCTTTAATGGAGGATTACAGCGTCTAACTTAGATAAAGAGTGAAGAACTACAACGTCGAGGACTGAATCAATCGTTATTCGTACCAATGAGCTGCTCGCTTTCGTATACATGGCGGCAGGCAGGAAAAAACATCTCGCTGCGGACAGACCTAGCACAGAAGCGCTCCTGATCTTGGAGGCTCTTTCAGAAAAGGGCGGATGTTGTTGGAAATAAGGTCTATTGTTTCATACCCTGGTTGTGAGGGAAAGAATTGTTGAGCTGTTCCATCACTTCCTCAAGCCCAGATGCATCTTGGGAAGGGCTGGACAGCTCATCGTCACCTGAAACAGGAGGAAGTCAAAGCATTTAAGGACAGTTTGACAGCACTAATGCACACAGATGTGGTACAGCGGTCCATTGTTGTCTGATGTAGAACAACCCAGCAGCATATTTTTTACACGACGTAAAGTAAGGCCCAGCTATTTATAGACTCTGCTTATAAATGGGTGGGTGAAAATGAAAGGACATATATGGGAGTGTGTGGGTGTTCTTACCCATTGTATCAGTAGTTTGGCTGGCAGCCACGCGGAGCAGAGGGAGGGAGGAGTCAGAGCGCTGAGAGGAGGTGGACGGGGACGACAGAGCCGTGCCATTCACCTTGGAATCCGTCTGACACACACACACACACAAATGAAACCCAAGAATTTGGCAGTCGTGTCACACAGCCTGCTAAGAATAGTGCAGAGGAGAGAAAAGTGTGTGTCAGTCAGACTGTCTGGAAGCTGCTTTGAACTCAGCTGATTGGAATTTCGGGAACCAGCAGGGTGTTGTGCCAGTGATCCCTGCAGCATGTGGACAGCCTAGCTCAAGAGCATCGACAGATGTTGAGTAAAGACGGGATGTTTCGTAAGACTCCCGAGCTGATAAACTCACTCGATCAAATCCAGCGGTTTAAATGACTTTCGGTCCTGTTAGGGGAAAGTTTTTGAGGATGCTGCCTAACCAGGACTAACATACAGGATGACCTACGTGTGTGGGCCTTGGCTTCCCCAAATAAGAAAAAGAGATTTGTTAAAAGTGCGAGTGTCAGCACACAGGGAGTGTAATAAAGGGTGGGAACATCATGAGGATGTCTTCTTCAGAGATTATTTTTGGGGCGTTTTTACGACTTTATTTGACAATTATTGTGCGGAGAGTGGAGGAATAACATAAAGCAAATCTTTTCTGAACTGCTTATCCAAGTTACAGTCACGGCAGGGCTGGAATCTATCCCAGCGATTACAGGAGTACACCCTGACAGGTCAGAGAGAAGGGCAGCCATTCAGTGCAGAATCACCAATTATCCAAGCATGTCTTTAATATGCGGTAAGAAGCTGAAGCACCAGGAGAGAACCCACACAGGCACAGGGCAAACCTGCAAACTCCACACACAAAGGCCCAGGCCGACCAGGGGTTTCAAACCCAGGACCTCCTTGCTGTGACGTGACAGTGCGTAACCACTGACACCTTGGTGCCATATCTGGATTTCCTAACTGGAAATGAGGAGACCCTATTCAAGTAAAAAAAACTGATCGCATTTTAATTCAACCCAGGAGGGGCTGACGCATGACTACAAAAAGATGGACCCCATTTTGAAATCACTATCTCAGCAACCATGAACGGCCCATGAATGAAACATTTACCGCATGGAGAGCGGCTTGTAAGTTTGTGTAAATGTCCCATGCTGGCCCGGGTCCATCTTTTTCAAACACCCTGTAGATAAACCCCACAAGGATTTAATCTGCTTCACTGTTTAGGTTGTCTTACTGTGTAACTGTCAGCTGGGCTATCTGAGATAGTAATCAGTAGCATTTATTTTAACGAGGTAAACAATGTCAGAGATCATCTCATTTGCCTTGAAGAAAGACGCCTTAAGGGGACGTGACACTTGAATGAATTCTCATATCTATAACAAGGTTTTTGTGAGTTCACGTAGCATGCTGAAGCTGTGCTTTGCCTACAAAGGTGGACATTTTTTCCCTAAAACAGGTATAACTATACCAGTGAATGTGTTGTACAACAGGAACAACTTTTGCATTCTTTTTTTTATTTTTTTTTTTTTTTTTAGAAAAAACACAAAAGAGATATGATGCTCTGGGTACATTAGAAATGCTGTCATCACATAGTTTGTACAGCAGAGCAGCTGTAACCCTTTTACTATTAGCAGTCTCCCTGCTGTAAAGCTGGTCAATTTATTTTAAAAAGAGGAAGGGCATCCGGCATAAAACCTCTGCCAAATTTACCAATGTGGATTCATCCGCTGTGGCGACCACCTGGGGGGAGAGTACCAGGCAGCAGCTGAAGGCACTGGAATTTTTAGTAGTAGGAAGTGAGTGCACTGAGAGAGCTGGTGGCCCTAATTGTCCAATTAGGTGCAGAAACAGGGGGGAAAACAATTTAAAGTGATTTTAAAAACTCCACTGAAAACCATGAAAAGCAGAAAATCATGTGCTCCAGCCTCCTCATTACTCCCACTCACCGTGGCACTGAGCCACTGCTGCCCTCTGTTGGAAGGCTGGATGAGTTTGGTGTGGAAGAACCTGAGTGGCCCGCACACAACCCTGACCTCAACCTCATGAAATACCTTTGAGATGACCTGGAACAGACACTGGGAGTTCACAAATGCTCTTCTTGGATGAATGGACAAAAATTCCACAGGCACACATACTGTAAAAACCCTTCCCAGTGGAGTGGAAGTTATTATAGCTGCAAATGCTGATGGATTTAGAATGGGATGTCATAAAAGCTCCTGTAGGTGTAATTTGTCCATATAGCACATATAAAGCCATCCCCCCTTACATGTTTTTAACTTTTCAAGCTGTCACTGTTTATAACTTGTATAATCATTATTTAATTATGTTTATTTATTATACATTTTGCCCCTGGGATTAATAAAGTATTGTGATTCGGATTCTAAGTCAGAGTAAACTGAGCCCATGTGAGCTGGTGGTGAGGGTGTATACCTGCTCCAGCAGCTGTCTCAGCCTGTGAAGCTGTGCCTCCAGCTGTTTGTTGTGGTCCTCCAGTATCTGCATC
Organism: Etroplus canarensis; assembly: GCA_015106775.1. Taxonomy (NCBI): domain Eukaryota; kingdom Metazoa; phylum Chordata; class Actinopteri; order Cichliformes; family Cichlidae; genus Etroplus; species Etroplus canarensis. The sequence continues at coordinate 11,743 of VUQH01063889.1, forward strand.
CGGGCCTCCAGGCGACCTTTGTGTTGCCGGAGCAGCTTGGCCTCGGCGATGAGCTCGGCGTCGCGTGCGCTCTGTGGCGACACCGGGAGCATCTCTGGGGGCGATGGCAGTGGGGACAGACCCTTTCTGTCGTGGGCCTTCTTCAGGCGGTCGTACTCGGCCTGCAGCTTCCTGCAGACGGGACCAGAAAGGAGGTTATTTTCTGCCACTAACTCTGGCACATGCATAAAATATTGACTCTTGTATCAATCATCTAGTGGAAGGCGGGTGATTGCTGCAATAAAGTTTGTGATATAAATAATGCGGAGTCAGCATATCATAAGAAGACATCCTTCAGTCGTGGGGTAGTCATGTTTTATCTCTTCCCTGGCTGAACTGAAGAAATTTTATATATATGAATAACACATATGGTGACACCTGGCTGCCCTCACAAAGTGATTGTATTGTTGGAGATGCTTTATAAAGGTTAGAATTTATATAGTTAAATCAGGGAAAGGCACAGTTCCCTGTAAATCAAGTCAAACGTGCACCAGTCCTGATTTGTGCTTAAAATCACCATGGAAACGATTGCATGGCCCAGCTGAAATACCGAGCTGGGCGACATACAGTTAGGTCCATACGTTTTTGGACAATGACACTCTTTTTGTTGGTATCTTTGCCTCTGTGCATCATTTTAAATCATTTCACTTTTAATTTGAGGGGTTTGATAAAAGTGTTGCATTAATTATTTAGGAATTACAGACATTTTTATACACAGTTTTCAGAGGCTGGCCTCTCTTTCAACAAAAAAAAAGGCTTGGATCGTTTCCTGTTGGTCATGAAGGCTGAATGAGAAACATGTGGGCCTGGGTGTGGGAAATGCAAGAAAAACACTGAGGTGAGGGTGAGTTAGTCTGAATTAACTTTCAAATTAAAATACTTACATACTGGTTATTTCTCAAATGGTGAAAAAAAACCAGACAATTATTATGATGTTTCAATGCTGACACTGCCACACTGGGACACTGCCTGACTCAAGAGTGCAAAAGGCAGATGTCTTAAAGTAGAGACACATCCTGTCCTGAATAAGAGCCTTTAATAATATATTACAGAAATGATTTGGGGTATAAACTCAAGCCTGTGGCTCTGGAGGCAACGAAGGTCCCCACTAATCTGTAGTTCAATCCCTGGCTCCTCCAGTCTGCATGTCGAAGCGAAAGATACTGAAATGGTAAATGTGTGTCAAAAGCCCACAGAAAACGCTGTGTGTGTGTGTGTGTGTGTGTGTGCTGCTATATAAGATTCTCAATCTGTACAGTGCATTCAACTCATTTGTCATTAGTGTGAAAATTTAGGATGTAATATCTTATTCAACCCTCCTGTGTGGAGTTTGCACGTTCTCCCTGTGTTTGCGTGGGTTCTCTCCGGGTGCTCCGGCTTCCTCCCACATTCCAAAGACCTGCAATGGGGGTTAGGTTAAGTGGCAATTCTAAATTGACCGTAGGTGTGAATGTGAGCGTGAATGGTTGTTTGTCTCTCTGTGTTGGCTCTGCGACAGACTGGCGACCTGTCCAGACTGTACCCTGCCTTTCGCCCTATGATAGCTGGGATAGGCTCCAGCACCCCCTGAGACCCTGAAACGGACAAGCGGAAGAAGCTGAATGAATGAATGAATGAATGAATATCTTATTCAACATTTTCAGAATGAATTTCAAACCATTCTGCTATCTCAACAAGCTAAGCTCTCATCGCTGTGATGTCAGCCTCACATAATTCTTAACACTTAACGACCAAAAATGTTAGATTTTAAATAAATAACCCGGTGGTGTCCAAGTCATCACTGGTGAGAATCCTAACTGCACAATTTGGTGAACAGCAAAGGACTTTCTTTAGAAAAAAATAAATAGTTTTAAATGTGTGTCAGTTCCAGTGATTTGTTTTTTCTCCCCTGACTGGCAAGATATGGCAGAAGAATAGAAAAATGACAAGATTAGGGTTAGGGTCATCACTGATGACTCATTAGGCCTCACTGGGTGAAAACAGACCATGTTTAGCTAGCTTGCTTTCTACTTCGTGGACACTTCCTTTTATATTTTTCATTTTATAGTCGTTATAGATTTGGATCACAGTCTACAGCTGGGATGAGTCACTAGTGGCCAGATGCAGAATCACTCGCAGACGTGCCGCTTTCAAACTGTGTAGGGTGGAGAGCAGGGCAACGTGAACGGGGCTGACGAACGACGCAGCCCACAAAAAATATTAAACAGAACAACGGGTCCAGTCACTGACCTGTTCTCCTGCTCCAGGTCATTAAGGACCCTCTCCAGCTCTCCCTTCTCCTCCGTCTCCATGGAGATGAGGATCTGGGCGGGGCTGCGGGGCTGGCTGAGAGGAGAGCCTTGGTTCAGAGACTGGCAGTAGTGCTGGATCAACATGTGCTCGTCATCGCTGCAGACACACACACACACACCCAGGACTGCATAACACTATAAACCTGTCCCTCTCTCTCTCTCTCTCTCTCTCTCTCTCTCTCTGACTCACACACACAGACACAATCTGCACTACCTCAAACGCTGCTACTGCAC
>VUQH01063898.1:0-16428 GCA_015106775.1 Etroplus canarensis
CAAATATTTGAAGAAATGCTGCTTCGAAATTTGATACCTCTGACATAATTGATTGAATGTAAGCAGAACGCCATCTGAATAAACGTCCTTCACTTTTTGAATACCTTTTGCATTCCAGGACCTAAATCCCTCATCCTTCCAGCCCAGTGTAAACTGTTCATTACCCCAGATAGGAGTAAATTGAGACAATATGGGCATATCACCTATATGTTTGTGTGCAGCATACCAAATGGATATAGTATTCCTAAGGAAAGGGTTTTTTGTACGCTTTGTAAGTGTTTTAATATCTGAAGAATATAAGTACAGACTAAGTGATATCTCAGAGATAGACTCTTGCTCAATGCTTACCCAAGCAGGGGGTGTTGTTGTGTTGAAATAATATGATGCTGAGGTTAATTGGGCAGCCATACAATACCAGCTTAGATTGGGAAGCTGAAGTCCTCCCCTCTCATAAGGCAGGTATAGTAGTTTAAGACAAAGTCTGGCGTAAATGATTTTCTAATCAAAGAAAAAAAACAAATGGGGAAGTATTACCTACTGTAATTTGTTCAGCATATTAATGCTGTAAAGAAAACTATATTTTGCACAGGAAAAACAGTTCAGTTACCTCACTTTTATAGAATTATAGAGTAAATAATTTCCATGGGCTTTTTCTTGGTTCAAAATGGGCCTGGGTGTGTGTGGGTGTGTGTTGCTGACAACACACACAAGCATGATTGCTCTGTGTATAGATCAGGATAAGCATTTCTGTCACCTTAGTTAAAAGAAGTTCATTCATTTTTAAGTCATTTATGGCCACTTGAAAAACAAAACTATGTTTTAAGTTTGAGTAATGAAAGCCCCAATTAAAAAAGAATTTCAATATAGTGGCCTGATTTCCATCCCTACTCGTGTAATTATCATAATGAAAAAGCCCGGCAGCACAGTTAAGCTCTCCTCTCTTTTCTATTAAAGCTCTGCTACACTGTAGTGAGTAAACCTCCCCCATAACTAAACGGGACACCACCTAGTGCAACTACACAGTTACCCCAGAGAAAATAAACCCAGTGGACAAACAGAGCAGGTTTACTGTATGTGCTATCTCTCAGTGCTTGCTTATAATTTGATAGCATATTATATTTCTGGGTCCTGCTGCATCAAATTAAAACAAATATATTGTCGTTTTGTCAATTCATGGGACTATTTAAAAGGAGGTTTCACTTTCAGTCAAGTCTAGCAACAGACAGTTGTGTCTGTGAGCACAAGATAAAGGAAAGCCAAACAGAAAAAAGGAACTCCTCTAGTGATGTTTTTATCAGTTAAAATATCTGCATTTCCACAGTTCACAGGCCAGTCCATCTAACACTTGGGCCAGAAATGAATAAAACACTGTGAGGACATGGCAGTGTACAGATTTTGGCCTCTTCTTGCCACGAAGGTCACAACCATCAAACTGATCAACTCCTCTAAAAGTGGGATAACAGATGTTATGTTGGACTCAAAGACGAATGTTGGCTAAATGGGTAAATGCACACAGAAGAAAGACCCGTGTTAAAACGCTTAACTAGCGAGACAGCCACGTGAACGATGTGTCAGAGTGAAAGTAGCTGATGAAAGAAAACCGCAGCAGACAACACACAGATGGGACCGGGGAAGTCACGACGTGCTGCAGGTTTCTGTCAGCAAACCGGCTGCTAACTAATGTAGCCAAAAAGCTAGCAAGGCAGCCGATAATACAACCGAACTTCACACACTGGACTGCAGAAAGAGTCTCACGGGATTATAAAACTAAATAAAATTTGGCACAACATCAAATGTAAAGACAAACAGGCTGATAAGCAGGGGTTTTTTTATGTCATCAAAGCAAAACACTTGGTAAACTAACGTCACCCTGACAGCTAGTTTACAAGCTAGCAACCGGGCTACAGCAACACTTCACTTAGCGAACAAGGGCATAATATCGAGCCAGATCAAAGATGAATTCAGTCGGATTATAATCTGTATTAATTGGTGAAGTGAACTCACCCCTCGGTGAAACCTACCTGCTCTAATTTCCGTGTATTTTGAGAATGTATGACCTCTCAATATCACAGCACCAATGGGTGGACAAATGTTGCCTCCGCGTACTAACGGAAATATCGTAAAATGGGGCTTTTTGCGTTCTATACCGATCGTCCTCTTCTGGCTTCATCTGAGTACCACCACAAAATTAATTAACACAACGATAAAGCAAAAGAAATGACAAAGCGTGCGTGAGAAAATGTGGAAATTCAGAAACATCCATGTATAGTGTTGTTCAGTCTCGGCAAGTCGTACATACAATACTGCTCGCATAAAAGTAGATGTCTAGAAAACGGAGCTTCTGTGCAGCCCCTGAAAGCAGCATGCGGTAAACTAGGAGGGGCGGTGTTGGTTAAGAACGACTCCTGGGCTGGAATGCAGGCAGGGTGTGATTGGCTGTCACCTGACAGGCTCCAGGCTGTGTAACGCTTCCAAGAATTACTTTTTTATTTTCCCGGACGTATAATTCCCAGCTCTACCCCTGGGTAGAGTGAGGTTTAGGTGTGTATACAGTGTTACAGTTTTTTTCCCCCTCAGTACACAAAAAGTTGGCGCCCACCAAATCAAAATCAACAAAACTGAGATAAAATGGTTATAACTATTTTCTGTATGACTTTATGAGTCTCTCAAGTTGTTTTGGAGGAAATTTGGTCCACTCTTCTTTACAACGTTGCTTCAATTAAATTAAGTTTGTGGGCATTCATTCACGCACAGTTTTTCAGATTTTACAGTTTCATGACCCAGTTTGGACGAGCCTTGGCTGCTGACGTCCACTCAGATGGCTGTGGTATTTTGTAACACATAACCAAATGCTCCAGAACAGCAAAGTGCCAAAACTGATTTTATGGAGCTGGTCACACATGCTGATGGTCAGTTAATGCATTTGATCAGCAGCACCTGGCTCCTAATTACCCTCTTAATTCCTATGGAACCAGTAAGGGTGAACTTGTGCTGAAACAGTTTTAAGACACTATAGTGTAACACCATCAGTTTCCTGTATGTATGTATGTACCTCAACTGTGGCTACAAGACCTGCAGAGCCGCATGACAATATGTAGATTGACTTGTTTTGTGTGTACCTTTCAGTCACTCACTTGTATTCTCCCCAAGGGGTTGCTAAATAATCGACTTCGTAATTTGGCAGGGGTTTAAGTCGTATGCCTTTCCTGACGCAACCCTCAATGGTGAGAGGGGCTTGTGTCCCCATTATATTCCCAAAAGGTAAACTTAGAAGAAATTCCAGGCCTGCTGGGCCAAGAAGAAGAGACTGCAACTCTCTTCACAAGTGAAAGTTTGACTTGACAGGGCATGACAATAAACTGATATAAATAATGACGTTATCCTGTCAGTTTTACAATTTGTAGTCATGTTTTTAATTTTAACCCATAAAAACCCATGGTGACATGCATGTAACAAACACTTCACATTTTTTACAGTTGTGTGGGCCTCTTGGTCTGTTGTATATCCCCCATATTTTCCTGTAAAGAAAAATGGGTCTGGGTTCTTATGGGTTAATTATATTGAAAAACTGTCACTATTATCAAGATAAGACAAGCTTTTTGGTATGAAAGCTGCATTTCATATGTAACTGGATATCTTGTATCATTAATATAGTTCTAGCATGTGTAACAAAACAAAATCCTTGAAAATTCAATCAAATATGATGATTTTTAATTGTATATAGACACCTGCCTCCATAGGCCTGCATGCATTAGGAAGTGCAGCTCTCCCTGAGCAGTACGTCACCCTCGCCCCGATGAACAGGAGCAACCCGTGCAGCATTTACATGTGTTTATGATGCTGTTTGAAACTATGTAAATGTAAACATGTAGACTTATTATTATAAGACTTATAAATATAAGTATACGTATTAATTATAAGAAATACAATTTTGCTGCCAAACATAAACTTAAGTTTTTATACTTTATTTGTTCATTCATTATTTACTCCTTCATTCAGTTTCATGCTGTATTTATTTTATTTTACTATTTTGAACATGTTATCTTTATTTTGGCTGTATTGATGCTTTTGAAAGTGGAAAAACATATGAAGTTCAGCTGTTGCTGTTTCTGTGTGTTGGCATGCTGTTGATCTGCATGGATGTGCCTAAGTTGGCCATTGGGTGGCATCGTTTACCCATCCTAACTGTATGACGAAGCCACGCAGGAAGATCCACTGCTCTGTTTTTCCCTCTTACACCTCCGTCCAACTCTACCGAAAACTGTGAACTTCATCTACACTTTAATAAGAAAGTTTACCTGAGGAAACGCTGTAGCAGTCTTGAGAAAGTCTTACTTTACAGTTGGAGCAATCAGTATACTTAATCATCTCCGGTCTAGCGCTGATGGCTGCACAGCTGCGGGGGGCTTACGTAAAAGGCTTACACCTGTTAAGACAATAATGGTCACCTGGATAACAAATGAGGTTGGTCTAATACTCCGGAGGTGTCCGTTAATGCGTCAGTGAGGTGGACCGGCGCCTGTCCCAGCTCATCCAGCACAACATGGACACAGCAGGTAATGCTGTTACGCTTTTTTGTTTTAAACCGACCAAGTTGGGAATATAAACAGGAATAAATTTAGGCCGTCTGAAACCTACCTATTGTTATGGTTCTTAGTGCCATAACAATGGGATATAATTTACTGTAAAATTCTTCCCCTTGATTATGTGTATTGTTCTCCAAGTCGCTGTCCACGGTGCTGATTATTAGAAAGCCGCTGGAATTCATTCAGGGTTGCTTATGCTCACAGAAGAGAGAGAGAGAGAGAGAGAGAGAGCTTTTATTTGCTATTCTATCGTGTTTTATTCTTTGCGAGATCCAGGTGATAACCGTTTAAAAATTAAAGGATTTTATTATTATTATCTATTTTGCAACTCTGGGGCCACATTATTCATCACAGCATATTCTTCTCACAACAGATATCCCTTTAATTAAACATGACCAGAGGGGAATCACCATGCACTGTTGACTTCTCTGCAGACAACAGGCACCATGGATGCTATGGTTTCAGAAGCTGCAAGGGACACTGTTGGCCCACACCAACCTCTTTAACTCACAAAACTAGGAAACTCCTTGGCGTTAGAAAATCCCACTGTTCAGTCACGGAGCCACTCTTTTTGCCATCTTTTATGTTTGAGTACTATGGTGGTAGCTGTGTGGCTGTAGCTAAGTATTTTTTTTATGTGTTTTCCATTTTTAAGTTTTGCTTAATGACTGAAATGGATTTCACTCAAGATCAGGAATGCTTCCAGCAGCTTTGTAAGTTTCCTCTTCAAGTGGGATCCAGTATTTTGCCATCCAGTCTGGACTAGCAGGGGCTAAAAAGCCCAGGTTACAAAGTACTCACCCCTCATCGACTGTCCCCAAATCTTGCACCTCTTCCATTCTGACCTCCAGATATCCTCCTGCCTGGATGACTGAGGGAAGAGTTTCAGGACACATACCATGGCTCACTCCTTTCAAAATCCTGCCTGGAGGGAGATGACAAATGGAGGGGGGCACCCCCACTTCAACAACAGAGCACAGAATGGGGGCTCCCACAGTACCACGCACCACATGCTGAAGAAACAGCAGCGCCACAGACACAGGTCCTCTTCACCAATGGGCAGGGTCATTCTCATCAATGCACCTGTTGATGGTGAGGTCTGGTCCTAGTAACAGTCCACTGTTACCATACCAGCACACATAGGGCCACTAGTTGTAGAAGTGTATTCAGGACAACTGGTTAGTCAGATATTTGTCTAAATTTAGTCCAGAGTAAGCAAATATATATGCAATATACTGTTGACAAAGCTAAAGTAATGTGTTTTTCAACTGAAAAATTGAAAGAGAATGAAAATATATTTGCCAAAATGTTATTAGTCAACTGCACTTCTCATGTTTTTCCTGCAAAAATACTAAAACTTGAGATTATTCAAGCTCCTAAAATGTAAATACTTGCTAATTTTCTTCATTTTCTGTGATCATGAACTTAGATATCTCTAGGTTTGTTTCTTTGTTGATCAGATTAACAAGTAAGAGGAAGCTGTAACTTTTCTCTTTGGAAATTTCTGACAATTTAAAGACTCAACATTCTATAATTAACTGAGAAAATACCAGGCAGTTTAATTAGTGCAAATATTAACAAATAGATGCATCCATAGTAGATACCTCCCAAGTTGTGCCGATGTTTAAGGCAGTACTGAAAGTAAAGCAAGAGTGTTTTCAAAGATAACGATATATAAACAGCTTTTGTTTGTTGATTAACTTCATTCAACTGTGTCACAGTCTGATTGTTACCCCTAAAGAGTTCATGAGGAGGCAGCCTTTGCTGATGAATATTTTTAGGTTTGAGGATTACAGCTAAGGTTAGTCTTATCAATAGATATTAAATATTAGTTCATCTTATCTAAAAATCTGTAAATGTTTCATGTACTTTTTACCTCATAATCACTGAGATAATACATTTTTAAAATGTCATTTCTATTGTTTATCAGAATGTTTTTGTAAATTTTTTTTTTTTTTTGAATTTTGAGGTTTTGAATTTCCAGACCATATTTTGTAATGACTGCCCAAATCTTTGTCAATAGCCATCTAACAGATTGTGCAGAATTTCTGGTGGGTACATGTCAGTGTTTTTTGTGTTATGTGTATTTGAAGGAGGGGATGACAGTGAAGACATCCACACAGTGACAGTAGATAAGAGCCCAGATGGGCGTCTGGGTTTCAGTGTCCGCGGGGGCGCCGAGCATGGACTCGGCATATTTGTCAGCAAGGTGGAGGATGACAGCCCAGCAGGTTAGAAGGAAATGTGTGCGTGTGTTTTGAAAATTAATCTGCTATGTGTACGTGTCATCCATGGCGATGACAAGCTTATTTTTCCAGTGTGCTTACATCTTGGAATGTGGACTTCTGCTTACATGTGGCATTTGCACTTGTTTATCACGTTGAGTTCCACCTGTATTTGCAGCACAGGCTGGACTGACTGTGGGCGATAAGCTGGTGGAGGTGAATGGGGTCAGCCTGGAGAGCATCACCATGAGCAGTGCTGTGAAGGTCCTGACAGGAAACAATAGGCTTAGGATGGTAGTGAGACGGGTGGGCAAGATCCCTGGCATCCGCTACTCCAAGGAGAAGACCACATGGTGAGGCCAGTCAGCTCAGTGGGGCTTGTGAGTGAATGAGCCTGTCAAGATATCCAGCATCTACTGTAAAATAGTTACTTCTAATAACTGTATTTTATGATAATATGCTTATTGCTGAATGTATTATTGTTTAAATTAGACACTACAGTGTTGAAACTACTACCTCTGACCTTTGTGTGGCTCTTGCTCTGTGTAGTCTTGTCACTTGACTGTAGCTCACACTGGTTATCTTTCTTTTGGGATATACTGTATCTTGGTTTCATGTGGCAGGAGTGGATGGATTACTGCTGTGACCTTTATGGCTATTTGATTAACTGATACTGACAGCCCTGATTTCAGTGGACGCAGGGGATGCAGTGTGTGTGAATATGTCCCCTTTTGTTTATGTGTGTGTTTGTGTGTGTGTATATGTGTGTACAGGGTGGATTTGATTCACCGGCGGATGGTTGTGGAGGAGACTGGTCATACCCCATCAGAGGCCAGCTCAGACAGTGCTCTCCGCAGGATCGTGCATCTCTTCACCACATCAGATGATTACTCTCTGGGTTTCAACATCAGAGGAGGAAAAGAGTTTGGAATGGGGATTTATGTATCTAAGTATGAATGCAAAAATTCTGGTTGTTATTGCTTTTTTAAGCATCACATAAACCAAATTATTCACCTCTTGTAAAGTCATTTGGACAGCAGGGTGATTCAGTATGTGCACTTGGTGGAACCCAGGTTCACCCCACTTTGGTAAAATGTCCTTGAGCTACAAAGAAGTAGACACCACACTAATTAAAGATCATATCATAAGCTCATTTGCAGTAATTGTGCTTGTCTTTGTAGATCAAAGCAAGCAGGCCCCAATTAAACATTTATGTTGTCTGCTTGTAACTTTAGTGTGAATAAGACACAAATTAAAACATTTAAAACAGCAAACACCACTTATATAGAGACAAAAATACATCTAATGAGTGTAAAATGCTCAAAAAAATACTTCATATCAAGCTGAAATACAAAGTAGAAAATCAAAAATTAATGTTAAGAAAGCAGGCCAATTACATCTTCTGTTTGTGTGTGTATCTGCATGTCTTTATGCATCTTTTCACCAGGTTGGACCCAGGTGGGCTTGCAGAACAGCGTGGCATCAAAATGGGTGATCAAATCCTTGCAGCCAATGGGGTGAGCTTTAATGACATCACCCACAGCAATGCAGTTGAGGTCTTGAAGAGCCACACCCACATCATGTTGACCATCAGGGTGAGAGTCAATTTTATAAACAAGCTCAGTCAATGAGGTGTCAGATGACTCTGACAGCATAAGTTCCCCACAGCACATTTTAGCCTCTTTAATCTCATTGTTTTTACTTGTGTGACAAGTGTTTTAAATGTATTGGCTCATTGTAATTACTCTGCACTACCTGGCTAGTATCAGACAGCACACACATAGAGTGATTGATTAGAGTAGAACATTTAGCAACCAAAGAACCTCATATTGCCCCCAGGAAAACAAAAAACAACAACAACAACAAAAAGAACATCCTGCCAGTTGAATTCTTAGCTTTCCTCCTGTATACTTGATGTATAAATGAATTTGCCAAAACCACTAAACTAAAATATATGATGGTATTTGTAGTTTGTGCCTCTCAAGTGATGTTGAAGTTGGATTTCAGAAATGTGTTCCCTTAGTTCTTTGTGTGTAGTGACTTAACAGTTGATTGGCACTTCGAGTGCTGACACAATAATAAATGTTAGCATGTAAACAACACCAGCTTTTCTCAATGAGTCTGCACAGAAGAGCAAACAGCTGGCTTACAGCCCTTAAATTCCTTATGTGAGCCTGTGTGTGGATCCCCATGAGCAAGGCCATGCCACTTAACCTGTGCCATTTCTGGATAAATGAACTGTATGTATGTATGTGTGTTGTGCAGTGTGTTCTTAGCTCACTAACATTGCTGCATGCTCATTTTACTCCTCTGATCTCAGGTTCCACGTGTGAAAAACAGCCAGGGATGATGTTCATTATTCAGAGGCAGTCTAGGATCAGGTTATAATCAACCGAAAGCCTAAATTTATGCCTTCCTTCTGTCTTGTATGGATGGATCACGTACATAGTGGGGCAAGGGTTCAATTTAGTTATTAAAGTATCTCACACTTGGGCTTTTGCACATAGCTTTTTGTTTCAAAAACACTGCAGAGAACAATTTACCTCAAACCCTTGTAAACCATTGGGCCACATCATAGTAGTTCTTTTAATAGTAGTTCTTTTAACTGGTCCCCCAATATCTCCCTTGACCTTGACAGTAAGTACATTCACCCTTTTTTTTTTTTAGATAAAATAAGGCCATGAGTATATGTTGTAAGGGTTCATTTGAACAAAATATTAAGATTATTCTGCTATAACAAATGAGAGTACACATGTAAATATAAAATGAACTAACAAATGTTAAGTAAAATAACAGAGGCCTCATAGAAGTGAAAAGGTTGATACTGCTTTTCAGAGCTGAAAATGTTAAAAAGCCCACAACAGGACAAGTAATTACTTATCTTACCTTAATGTATGGGAACACAATCAGGCCAAAATTTGTCAGGGATTATTACAGAGTGCTAGTAAATGTTGCATTCATGGTGCCCCGAGAATAAAGATTTTTCCTGGCTTTTCCTCTTGCCCAGCTAGAGGTTAGTGTTTGGTTTTGAATGGCAGGTCTCAAGGACTAATATGTGAAATAGGCTTGAAATTTAAAATAGGCATTTATCTTACATTCAGGATAAATGATAATAGCTTTGGTCATTTATTACTTTTCATTTATCATCATCATTGTGTCAAATATACCTGCAGAACTAAAAACATGCATTGCCATCACTATCACCTTTACATTACATGCAGGTGAGCATATAATAACGCATTTGTCATAGTCCCAGGGTTTTGTGCTGTCTCTGCTAGGTGTTTGTGATAGATGTTTTGAATTCTTAGGTATCTGTTTGAGCTTGGGTTTCTGTTAAGGTTTTTCTCTTATTCTAACAGTTGAAGTTTTGATTCGTATATGTGGTGGGTTGAGTTTGAGATTTTTGTCATGAGTTCCCTATTTTATGCCAAGTTTGATCCTTTTGTAATATAACTGAGTCTCTGATTTCATTGTAGGGTGGCATAGTGAGGCAGTGGTTAGGATTGTCACCTCACAGCAAGGAAGTCCTGGGTTCAGATCCACTGGCTGGTTGGGGTCTTTGCATGTGGAGTATGGGCTCCTTCTGGGTACTCTGGTTTCCTCCCACAGTCCAAAGACATATTTTAGGTTGATTGTTGGGGTTTTCTCTTTAACACTGTAGTATCTTTACTATACAGTGTAAAGTGCCTTGAGGCAACTTTTGTTGTGAATTGGCACTATGTAAATAAAATTGAATTGAATTGACTTGAAATCTAAATAGGCCATAGGTGTGAATGTGAGTCTGAATGATTGTCTCTCTGTGTTAGCCCTGTGATAAACTGGGGATCTGTCCAGGGTGTACCCCATCGCTCACTCTGTGGTAGTTGTGAGAGGCTCTAGCCTCCCCAACCCCACGACCCTGTATTGGACAGGCAGTTAAGAAAATAGAAGGATAATTTCTGTATTTTCTTTATTCCTGTTCTAGTTTGAGTTTTGGTTTCTGTCTTGTGTTTACTGTTCTGTCAAATCCTTTGCATTATGTTCAGTGTGAGTTTTCTTGTATATGTATTTAGTTCAGTTCTTTGTTGTTTTCCTGTTTTACTTTGATAGTTGTCTCCACTGTCTTGCTTTGAGTTTACTTTTTCTCCTCTGATTGGTTTGCTGTATATCACCTGTGTCTCATTTCCCTCCAATTCTCAAATCCCAATTAGCCCTCTGTGTGTGTGTGTGTGTGTGTGTGTGTGGATCTCTCAATACCCTTAGGATTTGTCTTAACATCACTGTACCTTCAATAGTTTACTCTCGGTACACTTGCTCATTATCCACATGTTAACATTGTTGTTGTGAAAACACTGTGGGTATCTGTGGCTCAGAAGTTACTGAAACCTACAGGATAACATGTAAATTAACAAATCTTGGCTCATTTTGTCACAGTTATGTAGCCTCAGTAATGGGCAACTGGGAGGCGACACAAGCCAGTGTTCTACCAATGCCAATAAAGTGCCAACAAAAGATGTGTGTCAGGAAGGCATACAATCAGTGCCAAATCACATATATATTGATTCATCTGCTGTAGTGACCCCTTGGGTAAAAAAGGAGCGGCTAAAAGTACTTCAGTAGCTTTGCTAATAGTCAATCTGGTTTTCTAGTATGATCATGTTTTTGCTGAACATTCAGTATTTTGCTCATCAACAGGAAGCTGGCAGATACCCTGCATACAAGGAGATGGTGGCAGAATATGGCTGGCTTGACAAACGTATGTTGACTGTTTTCTACAACACCCAGACAATGTTTAACATGAGTTATAAAGATTTTATCTCTTTTCATAGCTAGATTGTGGATCCTACTCAGAAACCTTTAAAAAAGAGGAGGAATATTGGCAATGTGTGGCCTGCTTGATCTAAAATGATGTCATTCAGTTTCTTAACAGGACTCCAATTCCTTGTTTTTCACTTTGATAAGAGTACATCCGAACGCAGCCAGGGATTAATTCAGTGTACTCAAAGGCAGCTCAGTCATCTGGAATGGAGCATGACCTGACATCTGTGAAGATGCAAAGTCACTTTGGAGTTTCATTAGAAAAAAAGAAGTCCTGGTTCATTTTGTGTCTCTCAAAAGCTTACAGGATTATCAGGATATGAAGGAAGACAGGTTTCTGTCCAAACAAAGCAGAAATTAAAAATAAGGGAAGTTAAGCTTTCCAAGCAAACTTTATCCATAGGGTAATCTAGGGTGTATTTTTATGTTGTTCTCATAAATAGCAGCTGGAAAGTTTCATAAGTTATTACACAATAATATTTTAAACATGCACTAATCCTTTATAATTATGGATCGTCTTCTTTAGTAGCCAATGAGGGCCCTGCACCATCCTTACAGGGTACAGACTCCAGCTCTTCTTCCTCATTGTCCTCCAGCACCCCTCTCAGCTCCCTCAGTGGTCTCTCCCGGGTCCTTTTTCCTCCTGTCTTTGGCTCAGAGATGGTAGATATTGGCATCTCCACAGAAGACCGATCCCGACGTCCAAGCAGCACTGAGCGAACTGCTGACTCCGCCACACAGACTGACCCCCAGTCTCCAAACTATCAAGACCAACTGTCACCTAATGGGTCACACCTCGACAGACTGGTTACCACAGAAACTAGCCGGACCGTAGGTGCCACAGTGCTGCTAAAGGACACAGTGATACGTGGGAAAGGGGAAGGGCCAAGGGAGATGGGAGGAGCTGGAGAAGGAGGACAGGGACGGGCAAAAACGCTTTCATCAGTGGACCAGGAAGTAGAGAAACACTCACCTAAGACAGCAGCGTTGATGTCATTGAGCAAACCTCGGAAGCCAATCAGACGTTCCCAAAGCCACATCACAGTGTCAGGTGAGATCTGCAGGCACACTGGGGTTGTGAGATGAAGGAAACTGTAGAGTTAAACTTGGTCTCTAAGTGTATTATTAAGAGTTTGTATATGAGGGAACATGTTTCAGTTTGTCCAGGAAATATGTTGGTCACAGTGTTGTCTACAAATAAGTGGAGGAGTCAGGTTAGCAGATCTGTGAAACTGTGATGCTCTTTGTGAAAAAAACAAGAAAACTCTGTTCAGATTTATTTATGAACTTTAGCAGCTGTGGTTAAACTAAGAAGGTGGCATAAAAAACAAGCTTTCAGTATTCTGGTAGTGAGTGTGTGGCACGAGTCCATATTTTATTCATGTGAGGATGGTGTAAGCAGAAAGGTCAGATTTTATATATATTACATATTAAGGGTTGTGGGCAAAAATACAAATAATCATTTAGCCATAAACTAAATATATGCATGAGACTTACTTTCATTTCTTTACTGATTAAACATGACCAGTGTTTTCATTACTACACAGAAGCACTAAACAGAAAGCACAACTGAGGCCAAAAGGCTAGATTATCTCAGCTGTGCAAAATTTCATAGCAATCCATCAACTTGATGAATAAAGAAAGGAAATTTAGTCAGTCTCTACTGTCTTAACTGAATGCATTTATTTTGAGTCCAGGAAAAATGACAGAGTGTAAAAATCTACTTTACACTTCCTGCCATGCTGTTATAGTAAACTGCAAAGAGTGTGAGGTGAGGGTGGTCTTTTCTCTCTGAGTAAGTTTGAGTTTACAGTGACAGCCTGTGCGTGTGTCATGGCAAATGTGGTCCTGGTGACAACTACTGTAGTCTGAACTACCACAAAATCAGTTTTAAGTACCTTGGTATG
The DNA here is from genome assembly GCA_015106775.1 of Etroplus canarensis. Taxonomy (NCBI): domain Eukaryota; kingdom Metazoa; phylum Chordata; class Actinopteri; order Cichliformes; family Cichlidae; genus Etroplus; species Etroplus canarensis. Next base: position 13,516 of record VUQH01063898.1, read on the forward strand.
TATTAAATACTTGCTTAGTGGCTCTCTGTCTGTCTATGGATAAATCTTGTTAGTAGGACACCATAGGAACCGTGCAAAATGTAGTCACAAAATAATAGCTGAGTCTGACATTGGGTGTGGGCCAAACTATAAATACTGAATACTTATGTAATATTGCAATAAATAATATTTAGTATTCATGGGTCACAATACTAACATGCCAACATTCACTGCAGCTGATGTGCTTTCATCAAAAGATAGTGTCTAGTTTTAAAGATACGTTACATGGACAAAAATATCGGGCCAGATTTATTAATCATTGAATTCAGATGTTTCATTCAGTGTATAAAAATCAAGTACTTAGCCATGTAGTCTGCCTTTACAAAAATTTGTGAAAGAATGGGTTGTTCTAAAGAACTCCTTAAATTTAAGAATTTTTGGGGTTGACCTGAACTCTGTAGTTCAAGTGAAGGGAAATCTTAATGCTTCAGCTTACCAAGACATTTTGGACAATTCTATGCTTTCAACTTTGCAAGAACAGCTTGGGGAAGACTATCTTCTGTTCCAGCGTGACTGTACCCCAGAGCACAAAAAAGTCCACAAAGGCATGGTTAGATGATTTTGGTGTGGAAGAACTTGACTGGCCAACACAGAGCCCTGATCTCAACTCCATCGGACACCTTTAGGATGAACTAGAATAGAGATTGTGAGCCAGGCCTTCTTGTCCAACATTAATGTATGACCTCTTCTTGATGAATGAGCAAAAATTCCCACAGACACACTCCAAAATCTTGTAGAAAGCTGTCACAAAGGAGTGGACCCAGGTGGGCTTGCATATAGGTGCAAAGGGTTGACCAACTCCATATTAATGCCTTTGGATTTAGAATGGGAGGCCATAAAGGCTTCTATGCAACATGTACGTGGCCCAATACTTTTGTTCACACAGTGTATTTTAGTCTTGAAAGTTATACCAATCAAAATTGTCAAATGTAGGGCCACAGTATTGGCATTTTCACCTCAGCTAAGAAATCAGTCTTTCCAGAATCATGGCACCATTAGTAGTGCAGTGATAATGAGATGATAGCTGAATTTTGTGACAGCTTGCTGCATCTGAGATCTTTCTGCAGGACACACATCAGTTAAATGACTCTTTATCCCTTTATCACCACAGAAAGTAAACAAGAATGATTCACAGCTGATTTAGGCTCCATACAGAATTTGTCTATGAGCCCAAAGTTGACACACACTCATGATTAATCACTGCCCTTTACTCTCACTTGTTGTACCTCTGTGAGAAATGAATAAGAACAAGCATATGGAGAAATATCTATCCAAGCCTTGGCAGGGTTGTTGAGTTATTAGCCTCTCTTTTTCAATTTATCCAGCTCGCTCATACCTTCAAAACATGGTGGGGGCTTGGGGCAAAGCTTAGGGCTGATTGGACATTTGTTATGTAAGCAGGAGCACTTCACTGTAGTGCTTCTAATAAATGGGGGTGTGTTCAGGATGGTGTGGTTGCAATTCATCAGTGATACTGTGTTACTTTCCACAGTGGCAGATTTACTACAGCGAAAAGAGGAGCTGACTGGAAGAGAAATGAACAGTCTGTGCTTATAGAGGAAAATGTGTATCAGCCAATGTTACAGGCCTACAGTTAAGCATTGAACAGTAGAAGGGCTAATGAATTATGTTTTCAACACCAAACAGAAATATGCAGAATCTCCTAGTCTTGCTATGGCTCAGTGATTTTCCTGCAAACAAGATATAATGGCAGCAAAGATGACATGCCACTGCCAGCAATTGAGTCTTTAGTTTTAGTTCAGCTTGTTTAGTTAAACAACTTGTTTCATCACACATAATGTTAAAATGTGGCCTTTTTTCACAGCAGGATGGAAAAATGTACCTGCATTGACCACATGCAGAAAGTGAGTTTATTTAAGAGGGTATTTTGTCTGCTTTTTTCCATTTTTAGAGGACAGGCAGAAGAAGAAAAGGCAACACAGGGAGAAAAGCTCAGCAGAGGGTAAAACCAGCCTAAAGCGCTCCAAAACCTTTGTCAACCTGTTATTTAAGAAAGACCATAAAGAGAGAAGTCGCTCCAAGTCACCATCTCACCATGCTGACAAAGGTGAGAGTGTGGTCACAGGGCATGGTTTTTTTTTCATATTCTGCATCCTGCAAAGCAAAATGTGGCTTTAGGTTTGGAACAAATTGTGGGAAACTACTCAGAGGTCTTAAACTGGGCTTATCATATTACACAGCTTCCCATTTTCAGGTTACACTTTTAAAAGTTGAATTACAATGAATCTGTAAATGCAGTTTATCATCACTCATACCTGAACATTCATAAGATTATATCAGTTTTGGTTATCAGTAGAAATACAAAATACACTTGTCAGTTAATAGACATAGATGTGAGATGACTTAGTTTTACATAACTAGTATGATTTCAGTGGATTTTGCTTTGTCATACCTGATTTGGAGAGGTGGTCCCTCACATAGTGTGATCTGTTCATTTCTAATTTTCTAAAACAAGATAAGAGTGTAATGATCATGATGGAAATCTCAAAACTGTGGTAGAGGTAGAAATTTAACCAAACGTCAGAGAGCTTAACATAAAATACACTGGACCATTTAATATTTTATTTCTTAACTAAATATCTTAATCAATTAATCTTTATTTCAGACAACTGTGTCCATAAAAAACAAAGATGGAAAAACAACTCGTTACCTGCATCCTGCTTCCCCCATAGCTATGACTTGGCACAGTTTAAACGTAACATAAACACTCATCTCTCTTCCTTATAATTTCTTATGCTCTTATACTGCAGTTCTTCTCTTTCAGTACTTTTAGCCCTCACCTTTTGAGTGGCCTTTTGGGCCTTGTGTAGGGCAACTTGCATTAAAAAAAAAAAAAAAAAATTGGGGGCCGCC
>VUQH01063922.1:0-11552 GCA_015106775.1 Etroplus canarensis
AAGGCAGGCTGCATGGCTAGCTGCTTGATTTTATACACCTGTAGCAATGGGACTGAATCAAACACCTGAATTCAGTGATTAGGAACTGTGATCCAATACTTTTGTCCCTATAGTGTCTTTTCTGCTCAGTGCAGATTTTACCATTGATGAATAAGTTATTGTTCCAGTGGAGGTAATAAGTGGGAGACCTAATTTTTAATCAGCTGCAGGCCACTGTAGTGTGCTGTGTAAGAGCTAATAACACAACCCTTTGTAGGTCAGACAAATCCACCAGAGTGTCCCTTCCTCTCTCTTGTGTCTGACCTTACATCTACACACCAGTTTCTTTCCTCCATTTGTCACCGCAGCCTCTAGATAAGCAGCAGCAGCAGCGCGGGTCACCTCCCCTCACCCGTTTATTTTTGGACTCAGTTTTTCCAGCCTGCTGACGTATTAAAGTCTAAAAGTCTGTGCCCTCAAACAAACCAAACTAGTTTCACTTTTTCTATTTTATTCTCCAACTCTGCCCACAAAATGTCTGAAAGAAATAGAAGACTTCAGCATATAGACACGTTTTTGGCCAGTCTGTGAATCGCCACCTCATCGCAGTGGGGTGGTTTGCATACCCAGCTGATCCCAGGAGCTTCCTCGGCCTGGGGTCAGGCCTGGGGTAGGGGCTCAAGAGCCTGGTGGCCAGGCCTTAGCCCATGGGGCCGACTGGGTATAGGCCAAAAGAACTTTTTTAACTCTTCCTTTCTTTTATAACACATCAAGGTTGTAAAATGTGCTGGTATGTAGTCTGGTGTAAAACAAGCTTACCTGGAACCCACCTGTCACTCTTTCTAGGTTTACCTGAGAAAGGTGTACTCCTCCTGCTGCAGCAGGGACCAGAGTGAGGCCAGCTCCGCTCTGGAGTAAATTTTCTCTCTGTTTTTCAGCGTCTGCCCCCAAAGTCTGGCCAGAGAGCTGTTACTTACTCCTCCTCCTTCTTCGCCCTCGTCTTCCTCAGCCAGCCCCAAAGAGTTTCGTATCTGAAGTCACAGGAAGGGAGGTCTGACTCACAGGAAAGTTGCTTTTTTAGCACCAAACTCAAACCACTTACCTCCAGAGTGGCATAAAATACGACATCGAGTGGGGAGAGCTCCTCTGCTGTGTCCTGTGGAGCCAAGAAAAGGAGGAGAATTATTTTAAACCGAGCCAAGCTTCCTATAATGAGCGGAAATGAGGCGCAGCCATCACCTGGTAGTCCAGTATTCCCAGAGGCTCGTAGGAGGAGAAGTTCTCCAGCTTGGACTTGAGGATGACGGGACTTCCTCTCCAGCGCGCCTCGATCACCTTCTTCCCGTTCTCGTAGTAGAGGCAGCGTTTGTACTCGACCAGGCCGAGCACGCACAGATCCTCGCACATGTCGCCCGTCACGGAACCCTCGCTGAACCCCAGACACTGAGACACAGAGCAGAAGTCAAAGGTCACCAAGAGGATTTGATTTCCACTCCTCGTTCAGAACTTCAGCTGCCACGGATGGATTTAAACTGCAGCGAGGCCTCAGAAACATGAGCTGCATTTATCAAACACGAAGTCTTATGATCAACCTATCAGAAAGGATTTGTCAAGGTTTAACTGGTTGCATTTTTAGAAGTGAAAATGTTGAAATTCTAAACTTTTTTCATGATAACTAATACTGATTATTAATTCATGAACTGTTAAATGTATGATTTTCATTTTGAAGCATATCAGATTTTTTCTTCTCCTTAATTTGACAGTTTGCTATTGAAGAATATCCTCTTTTTTCTCATAAATTTACAGTTTTAGTCTTAGATAAGATGGATGACAGATGGATTGGTGTGAGTGGTCTCTCATGATGAAAGCTGAGAGTCAGAGAGAAGCTGTCGATTTACGTTCCTAGCTTCACCTATAGTCATGAATGAGACTGGGGATACGAAGTGCAGAGATAAGCGTCCTCTGAAGGGTGGCTGGGCTCTTCCTTAGAGACAGGGGGAGGAGTTCAGTCATCTGGGAGGAGATGGGGGATGTCTGGGCGTTTCTACTTGGAATGCTGCTCCCACAACCTGGACCAGGAACTTAGATAGTTCAGTTCAGATAGTCAATTTAGACAATTCAATTTAGAAAATATTTTTTTCTTTTAGATTAGGACTTTCATCTGAGATAATATTTGATTTTTTTAAGCTTGGAGAATATAAGATTTTTTTACTTATAAATTTAGGATTTTAATCTGTTATAATATCTGATTTTTTTTCCCATAAAATGAAGATTTTAAGCTTAAGAACACCCATATTTTAGCCATAAATTTACAACTTCTTCTAATACAGATTTGTAAAAATATATATACAACTTTAATCTTACATATCAGATTTTTCCCTCATAAATTTACAACTTTATTCCCATTTTTTCTTCGTCCAGCTCCATATGTTTTATATAACATAATGTCCAGTACCATTGGCTGCTCCCTTATATTCTCCCCAAGGTGTCGCCACATCAGATTAATCCACATTAGTAATTTGACAGAGATTTTACACCAGATGCCCTGTCTGACACAACCCTCCATGATGAGATGGGCTTGTGTTCCCACCTGGAATTGAACCAGGGACTGTTTGCTTGTAATGCAAATGTGTGAACCACTACAATAATGTCCGGTGCTATTTGCATGCACTCTCTTCTTCACCTCTCTTGTGCTCTGTCTGTTGCTTTGGATGGTTGATCCCAGTATTTAAACTCATCCACCTTTGCCACCTCTACTCCTTGCATCTTCACTGTTCCACCTGCCTCCCTCTCATTCACACACATGTACTCTGTCTTGCTTCTACTGACTTTCATTCCTCTTCTCTCCAGTGCATACCTCCACTCTCCGTACTCTCTTCCACCTCCTCTCTACTCTCGCTACAGATCACAATGTCGTCTGCGAACATCATAGTCCACAGAGACTCCTGTCTGACCTCATCTGTCAATCTGTCCATCACCATTGCAAACAAGAAGGGGCTCAGAGCTGATCCCTGATGTAATCCCACCCCCACCTTCAACCCATCTGTCACTCCTACTGCACACCTCACCACTGTCTCACTGTCCTCATACATGTCCTGCACCACCTTCACATACTTCTCTGCCACTCCTGACTTCCTCATACAATTCCACAGTTCCTCTCTTGGCACCCTATCAAATGCTTTTTCTAGATCCACAAAGACACAGTGCAACTCCTTCTGACCTTCTCTATACTTACGTGATATTTTCTGTGTAAGTGTTCTAAAAAAATTAGATCACATTTTTGGTAATTTATTTTAAAATGTTACCAATTAGAAAAACAGCTGCACGATTTACTAACAGTAACTGCCAACATTTGAAATGAATCTGACTGAACCGCTGATGCGCCTTTTAAGAGCTGGCAAAGCTACAGCCCAACTGCATTCATCCTCTCCTCCAGTTTTTTCAGCCTGTTTTTCTTTCTCTTAATCTCTGAAAACCTGCAGGAGATGATCTTACATCTGAGTGAATATAGTGCACTCTGTGTGTGCGTGTACTGTCTGAACAGCTCAGTGTCCGGAGGTGCGAGGGTCGAGGTTGTTCTGGTTGGGGATTACATGGCTAATCCTCACTCTGCCCACATTCCAACACAAACATCAGTCAGCGAGCAGCTCAGAGACTAAAACCCGACATCCCACACCTGCCTCTGTGCATGTCACCCAGCTCTAATGCATGCTTTAGCTCTTATAGACACACTGCCTGTGCTTTAAAGTCACAGCACACATTACAGTCCTCCATCGCCTCAGTGTATATATTTATATAAGTGTTAAAAAAAAATCTAATATGGCTCAGTATTTAAAGAGGAATTTTCCTGCTTGTACATAAAGTAGGTAGATTGGAAATTTAATTTAAACTGCAGAGGACCCAGTACTGTGCCCAGAGGTACAATAATGAGAAACATTGAATTTCTAGAGGGTATCTTCTTCCTCCTCATTAAAGATGTACAAAATATATTTGGCTTCTTCATTGGGTGTGATGAAGTTCTATTTATTGAGGTAGGTGGAGCTAAATAGCTAGTCTTCATTATAATGGGGAAGCTAAAGGTTACCATCCCAAATGTCCTAGAAGGAAGAATAAGGTATACACTCACTGGCCACGTTCAACTGCTCTTTAACACAGCTATCTAATCAGCCAGTCACATGGCTGGAAATTAATGCAGTCAGGCATGTAGACATGGCCAAGAAGACCTGCTGAAAATCATCAGAATGGAGAAGAAAAGTGGTCTAAATGACTTTGAACAAGGCATGGTTGTTGGTTTGAGTGTTTCACAAACTGCTGATCTACTGGGATTTTCCCACACAATCATCTCTAGAGTTTACAGAGAACGGTCAGAAAGAGAGAAGATATCCAATGAACGGCAGTTCTCTGGGTCAAAATGCTTTGTTGATGCCAGACATCGGAGGAAAATGACCAGACTGCTTCCAGCTGACAGGAGGACAACAGGAACTCAGCCAACCACAGTTACAACCAAGGTCTGCAGAGGAGCATCTCTGAACACACAACAGCAGCAGCAGACCACACCAGGTGCCACTCCTGTCAGCTAAGGAAACTGAGGCTACAGTTCATACAGGCTCACCAACATTAGATAACAGAAGACTCGTAAAAGGTTGCCTGGGCTGATGCCACATTCGGATGGTAGGGCCAGAACTTGGCATAAATAACATGAACGTGTGGATCCATCCTGCCTTGTGTCTATGGTTCAGACTGGTGGTGCTAGTGTAACGTGATTAGTTTTTCTTTGCTCACTTTGGGTCCCTTAGTACTAGCTAAGTATCCCTTAAGTGCCACAACCTACTTCAGTATTATTGCTGACCATTTACAGTATGACCACAGTGTACCCATTTCTCCATGGCTGCTTCCAGCAGGATAAACAAACAAAACAAACAAACAAACAACTTTATTCATCCCCAGCTGGGGAAATTCGACACATGTTGCAAACAACATTTCACAAAGCTCAGATCCCCTCAAACTGGTTTCTTGTACTTGACAATGAGCTCACTTTACTCAAACAGCCTCCATAGTCACCAGAGCTCAGTTCAACAGAGACCTCTGGGATGTGGTGGAACAGGAGATTCTCATCATGAATGTGCAGCCAACAAATCTGCAGCAACAATGTAATGCTGTCATGTCAATATGGACCAAGATCTGTGAGAAATGTTTCCAGTGGCTTGATGAATCTGTGGCATTAAGAATTAAGGCAGTTCTGAAGGCAAAAGGAGGCCTAAACCAGTTCTAGAAAAGGTGTTTGCCATGAAGTGGGCTTTAAAATATTGTAGGACCTTTTTTATTCTTTACACACAATTTTGCTTCTTGGAACACCTCTCATTGGTCGGCGGAGGCATTTTTTCTGTTCATACATCCAGGTTGGTGTCAGGATGTTAAGCAGTAGCTGAGGTATGACCTCACTTCCTGTCTGCCAGAATCACTGCAGATTTCAATCGGCTCAATGGAAGCAAGTTTTGTTTGGGTGTTGGCAAAGACATTTAATGTTGTACCTTTGGTGAATTCCATAATTTTATGGTTGAAATGCACCAGGTAAAATTTAAAACCATACTGTATTATAATGAGTCTTTCAGGCGTACTGATTTCAAAGAATTATTCCTGGCTTTTCTTGCTTAATATTATCCCTGCATCCCTGATTCCTGTCAGTTGAAAGAGCTGATGGTTCAATCTGATATCAAGCTGCTTTGCTGTCTTTTTTCAGGAAACTAACCTGCTTAGATGTTCATGTGTGAGTGATAAATACATTGATCTTATCTGGACTTTAATAACTCAAATGTGTTTCAGAAAGAAAAGCAATTTATGCCTTAAAAATACCTCTGTTTTTTCATGTTTTGATTGTGGAAACAAATGCATTCAAACAGAAATCACCCAGAAAACTCTGTCTACGATTGCCTGTAAAAGATGAATGCTTTCACAAATCAAAAATCCACACTTTTGTGTAAGCTTGTCTTAACATCATCTGTGCAAATTTCTCTGATTTTTTTTTCATTAATGTCAATATGACGTAACAAAGTGCTTTATACTCAACGAAAGGACTCAGACCTCACTTTGGAAAATTGCATATACATTCCTATGGGGGGGGAATGCCTTTCACAGAACTCTATGTGGTTTTTACTGCTTCCACAGGTGCTACTAATCAAATGCACTTGATTAACTGATCATCAGCCAGTGTGGGCACCTTTATAAAAACAGAAATGTTGGCATTTTGCTGGTCTAGAGCATTCTGGTGTGTGTTTACACAATGCCACAATCTTCCCAGAAGTGGACATCCCAGCAAATTCAACCCAAAGTCAGAGAAACTGCAAAATATCCAAGAGCTGCATGTCAGACTCTACAGGTCTCAGTTAGCATGGTAAATGTTGAAGTTCATGAAAGTACAACTTAAAAAAAGACTGAACAAGTATGGCTTGTTTGGAAGGGTTGCCAGGAAGAAGCCTCTTCTCTCTAAAATGAAATTAGCAGCATGGATTAGGTTTTCAAAGTTGCATTGGAAACAACCACAAGACTTCTGGAACAATGTCCTATTGGACAGACCAGACGAAAGTGGAGATGTTTGGCAATGATGCACAAACCAAACACAGCATATCAGCACAAACACCTCCAAACACCAAATGTCAGCACAGTGGTGGAGGGCTGATGATTTAGGCTTGTTCTGCAGCCACTTTGCAGTCCTTGAGTTGACCATGGACTCTGTATACTAAAATATTCTAGAGCCAAATGTGAGGCCATCTGTCTGACAGATAGAACTTGTCCCAAACTGGGTCATACAACAGGACAATGATCCCAAGCACAGCAGAAATCTCCAGCAGAATGGATGAAAAAGAAAAAAAATCAAGTGTCACAATGGCCCAGTCAAAACCCAGACCTCAAGTCCATTGACATGCTGTGGTGGGACCTTAAGGAGAGCTGTGCAAAAAATAAATGCCAACAAACCTCAAGGAACTGAAGCAATGTTGTAAAGAAGAATGGGCCAAAATTCACTCAACGGGCTGAATTAGAATAAGAAGCTGTGAAGGTAGAAACACTGCTACCCTCACGGCTTTACTGCTTGGCCCCCAGTTATGCCTGAAACCACAGGGTAGTGCTCTCAGTTTAAAGTGTTTCAGGTTTGTGTAATCAGTGATTTGTTTGCAGAGGTAATATTTATTACCTAGAATCTGTTTTCTTTCATGATTCTGTAGCGGGCAGAGGGGTAGATTTCACAAAGAAATGTCAACTCATTAGACTCGATTTCCAGGTCTGGAACAAGGCAAACAGACAGAAAAGAACAAAACTAATACATGCCTCTATGTGTGGCGACTCAGCGGGGTTAATAATAAATGAGAAAAGCTGAGAATGAGTCTGTGAAAGCAGCACAGGATGCCCGAGAGCCTCTCTACATGATAATTCAGTACGTTTCTATCTGTTAACCTGTGTCTGATCTTTGAGTTTGAGATGCCCTCCATAAATTGGTGCACAGAACTTCAGCAGGATGCAGGAAATGGAGTTAACTATCATATCTTCTCCTCCTGCATCACAATACCACGCAGCTGAATAAATGATAAAAAGCAAGAAAATGAATGAAATTGTAGCCATGTTTCAGAGAAGGTAACATGAGTTGTGTTAAAGAGGCGGGAAGTGCAGGAGACAGAAAGATGGGCGAGCAAATGCTGAGAACGAAAAGCTGAGGATGAGATAGCAGAGGGAGGACAGATAAGAACGGGCAGGTATGCGGACGGGGTTAATTGGCCCGGCAGAAAGGGGCTGTGATAAAAGCTGATGACAGCCGAGCGATGATAAACGATCCTTCATCTTTTCAGCGTCACGCGGTTGATGTGCTGAAGGGGAGAGTTTAGATAATGTGGATATGTAGCCCTTCATCTGTTTCCTCAGTCATAAACATCTGCAGATGGTCTATAAATCTGGATAAGAGCGAGTCATAACGTCTCAGAGTGGCGCATAGCTCAGAGTGACATGCTCTGCAGGCTGGAGCTGATCCGTTAGGAGGCCAGAGTCAGCTGGTTTCACACGAACCGTGGGAAAGGCCCCGCACACCCCGCGCACCACTGAGGAACATCGTTTTTTGACTAAATGAAATGATCATGGAGAAAATCCTGACTTCGTGTTTGCAGACAGAAGCAGTGGTGTCTTCCTGTTTCAGAGGCTCTGCAGTTGTCATTAGAAGAAGTCCTGCTTCATAAACTCTGGCACTGAGGCCGTGTTGATTTGAAAACTCGTCCAATTTATGATTTAACTGCTCTGACACTCAAGAATTCAGAGCTGGCTGTCAGTCAGTCTTAATATTACAGCCACGAACCAAGATGTTCCTCCAAAGGGCTTGGAACTTCACACAACATATAGTGCCGTGCATCAACCCCTCATAAGCAATTTACTATGTAATATATACAGTATAAATTAAGTATTCTGATTCTAATTCATGTCTTTATATTTTGACATTCTTGTAATTTTGTAATTTCTTGTGGTTTTGAACTACAGTTCTCCAGGCTTTCTGAAGATCTTTGGACCATTTTCACAGGTACATGCCCTTTTGAAAAGGGAAAAAAAATCCAGCATAGAGAGATGCATCTGGAAATTCCATCTACTGTCCACTGAAGCCTCATCGGAAATGGTCTCAGTGGAAAGGTGGCTGTCAAGAAGACATTCTTAAGGAAGGCAAACAGGAAGAAAAGGCTGAGGTATGCCAGATTGAACAAGAACTGGACTAAAAAATCAATGGCAGGAGGTCTTATGAAGTGATAAGTCCTGATTGTAAATTTTTGGTTCAAATCACTATCAGCATGCATGGAGGAGGTCAGGAGGTCCAACAGTAAGTGTCTACAGCCATCTGTGAAACACGGTGGAGGCTCCGTCAGGGTTTGGGCTGCATTTCATCCAGTGGTGTTTGGGGTTTTGTCAAAACTGATGGAATTATAAACGCATAAAAGTACTGGCAGATCTGGATCTACCATACAGTACCATCTGGGGTTCTGTCCTATCTATCTTCCTAGCTATATTTCTCAGTTCCTGTTTTACTTTGGCAGCAGTTTGTGTCGTAATGAATTAAGTTTTGCTTCCTGTCCCTGATTGTTTCCACCTGTGCTCTTCTCCCGCCTGTTGCTTGTTTGTCATCAGTTGGTGTCTGTTTATACCCTGCCTCTCTTCAGTTCACTGTTGTAGATACTGTCTTCTCCAGTCACACCAGAACACACTGAGAACCTTGACATTTGCGTCAAACTTGATGGAATAATGAACGCTGAAAAGTATCGTCAGATTTGGATCCACCATGCAAAACCATCTCGAAAGAGTCTGATTGGCAGCAGCTTCATTTTTCAGAATGACAATGATCCCAAACACACAGTGAACGCAGCAAAAGCTTTCTGTGTGTGGAGTTTGCATGTTCTCCTTGTGCCTGCATGGGTTCCCTCTGGCTACTCCAGCTTCCAAAGACTAACTGTTTATTCTAAATGTATGAATCTGTGCTAGCCCTGTGATAGACTGTCCAAGGTGTCTCTGGCCACACAACAGCTGGGAAAGAATCCAGCCTGGATGGATACTCTGGATACTTTAGAGACCAGAACCCGGATCCCAAACAGAACAGAACAAACTGCCAGTATTCATCACATATTCTACCTGATGTTTGACAGACCGGGAATTTAACATTACATACCATAACCTTCCACCAAAACACTCAAATACCAGATTTCATTAAAGAGGTGGTCAATAGCACACACGCTTACACACACACACACACACACACACACCAGTGGTTATCGTTCACTGTGATGAGAGACAGCAGGAACTAAAACTGGAGGAGGAGGGGGCAATAATTGCTGAGAATCCTTTGACTCTCAACAGTTCCCCTCCCACACCTGTTGAGTCCATCAACACACACACCCACACACACACACACACACACACTCACACACACACACACACACTGAGATAAGGAGAAGCACTTCCAGCTTTTATCTGAGGGAGAAAAGTGAACGGCTGAAGGTGAAGAGGGGGAGGGGGAGGATATTCAGGTATGCACAAAGTTGACACAACCAGCCTCCAGCTGCTGAGTTTCTCATGAATACATTCTCAGAGAATCAATGAAATCTTTGCTCCTCAAGGCTTTGAGGTCACATTTGTTTTTTTTACGATTCATCTTTCTTTCTTTCTTTCTTTTTTTTTAAAAAAAAGCAAAACCTCAGTCGATAAATCTGCTGCCTCTGCATGAAGAAAGCTCTGCCTTTACCAAAGTGCTGAATCAGGATAAAATAACACGGTGCTGATTCTAATGGAGGGGGGCCTAGGTGTTTTTCACTTTCACTAAGTGCAGGATACACTAAAAATGATTACTAACTTAAAAATAGACTGAATAATGAAATCATCTGAAACAGGAAGTGTAACTGCTTCATAGCAGAGCCTCAGCAAGTCTGCAGACTCTTTGTTCCACACATTAAACAAACTTCCTGGAGTTTTGAGAACCAGCAGTCTGCAGTGACTTTTATGGGCAGTATGGACAAAAGTATTGTTTGTGTGCAGTGCTTACCCTTTTCCTCCATCCCCTCTCCTTGTGCCTCCAACCTGCCTGCTCAGACTCTCCTGTAAGATCTGCCTGACCCACTCTCACTCCAGGACTGTGTCCCTGTATAACTGCCTTGGATACTCTGGACTCTCTGCTGACTCAAGCCTAGAAGGACTGCTTAACCCCAGAGTATTTCCCCCACTCAGCCCCAGCCACCTACAGCCTAGTAGCATACCTGCTGTACGTGCTATTAAAAACTGTTCACCTCTTGGTGTAATTAAAGTCTATAAACTTTTACTTTTCTGTCAGCTTTTGTGTCCTCGCTAGTGAATCGTGACATTTGTACAACGTCCCATAGGCATTAATATGGAGTTGGTCCTCTTTGCAGCTAGAACAGCCGCCACTCTTCTGGAAGGCTTTCTACAAGATGCTGGAGTGTGTCTGTGGGAATTTTTGTCCATTCATCCAGAAAAGCATTTGTGAGGTCAGACCCTGATGTTGGATGAGAGGGCCTTGCTCACAATCTCTGTTCTTTTTCATCCCAATGGTGTTGGATGGGGTTGAGGTCAGGGCTCTGTGTGGGCCAGTCAAGATCTTCCACACCAAACTCATGGAGTCAGCCTTGTACACTAGGGGTACAATCCTGCAGGAACAGAAAAGGGCCTTCCCAAAATTGTTCAAACAACGGTTAAGGTCAGCTCCAAAATTATTGGTCTCCCTCTTAGATTAATTATCAGTATGTGTGAGCAGCAAACCTTGAAGAAAGCACGCAGGATCCTACAGGATCCCTCACACGCTTTATTCCCTGAGTTTGAGTGGCTTCCGTCTGCCCGAGACGCAGGATACAGAGGAGAAGAACTACCTTTGTTCCCCGGGCGATTCAGCTCCTTAAGTCCTAACCCCCCCGCTTAACCCCTACATGCTCCTCCTGTTTACATTGGACTCACTCACTTTACTTACAGCACTTTATGTGCAATATATAATTTATTTCATGCAAAGCTGCACAATATGTAAATACTGTTAATATCATACTGTACATACT